>LNBV01001819.1:0-12883 GCA_001513535.1 Oscheius sp. TEL-2014 | reverse complement strand
AAATTATATTTTTAGCCTACGTTTCTGTCTACTTTACAGCCACCTATGTTCACTTTAATTACATGTTTGTCGTTCAAAAAGCTCACTGAGCAAAGCCCATGCTTTTAATTGCTTTCAATCTTATCTAACACAAATTCCCCTGGGAGGTTCTCACCGCCGCTGTTTTTATTTGACATATAGGGAAACACGGGTCCCGCAGCGATCGCCCTGCCAAGCGCGGCGCTCAATAGTAGCTGTCAACACTACACTGCCGGACACCAGCGGATGCGTTGGAATTCGTCCTCCATCGTTGGTCTTACCACGATTGCGCAGCGTTTTTAGAGAATTTCACTTATCGGACGAATTTCGCAGCTATTTTCTTCAGTGTTCGCTCAATCCATTCAAGTTTTCCCAGCGGGCGCCGCTGATTCGAACACGTTGTCCAGTTGGTCATTCGCGTTCTCTCTTTTCCTTGCTATACTGCATACATTTAACATCTTTCTGCATTAAAATTGCATTTCTATTTAAATTCAATAATTTTTCGAATTCACAATTGAATTATTCATCGTACATGCGGTGTAATTGTTTACACTTTGTATTCATAATCAAATATGTTCATAGTTGTTGCCAAGCAGATTTAAAGAGAAAATTCTGAAATTTTAAGAAAGCATTGGACTTTGATCTTTTAATTTCTCCATTTTAGTTGCAAATAGGTATATTTCGATTTCAGGGTATCTAATTTATTTATTTATTTATACTAGTGACGCACTATGCTAGATCCTATTGTCCTTGGGCTTGCTTTATCAGCCGTCGCTGCTGTTGTCGCTGTCATCTTCTATTTGTTCAGCGGTGGAGATAATTTTGATAAAGTAAGGATGTAAACAAGAATTGTTTAACAAAATCCAAGGTCTACAATGAACAAGCAAAGCAATTACTGACAGCTGGAGAAAAGGAGAAAACTCAGAGCAAGAAGAAATCTGTGAAGCGTAAGGATGTCAAGGACAAGAAGACGGATGTGAGTGATAAGGTTTGATAGCATAATTGTAAAATAAAAACAAACAATGCAGGGAAGCGAGACGTCCAGTGTTGTGGAGCAGGAGGCCAAAGTCGAGCCCGTTGAGAAGAATGTGAAACAGCCCGTTGAGGTTGCTGCCCCAGCTGAGGAAGCCAAGGAAGCCGAAGGTTTGAAACTATTGAACCGCTTAAAAAATTTCCTTTAAAGGCAAGAAGAAGAAGAACAAGAAGGCCAAGGCTAAAGCTTCCGAGCCTGCTCAGGTTGAAGAGGTGGCTCCCGTTGAGGCTGCCAAGCCCGCCCCGGTAAATACAAATCTTTATATACATAACTTTTCATTTATTAAGGTTGTTGTGCAGGAAAGCTCTCCCAAGAAGGCTAAGAAACCCAAGGCTGAGAAGAAGAAGGAGGAAGAAATTGACAATTCTGACTGGGTAAGTGTTATAATACAACTCTTTTCATATATTTTGTTAGATCCCCGCTTCTAAGAAGGAAAAGGTCAAGAAGGAGAAAGAACAGGAAGCTAAGGTTGTAGAGAAGACCACTCCCACTCCTCCTCCCAGCCCTGCTTCCGAAGTTGCACAGAAGGTTGAAACTCCCAAGGTTGAAGCTGTTGCTCACGTATGGGTTTTCACTTTTTTTTGGATAAGTTTGTTTCAGGTCGCCTCTGCTCCTGCTTTTGCTCCTGAAGTTCTGAAGACCTTGGAAGAGGGTCCTCTTGACCTGCAGAAAGTGTTGAAGGCCTTTACCGCTGACCCTACTCTGACTAAATACGCCGCTTTCATTAAGAGCTTTGCCGATGATAAGGTAACAAAACCCTAAAACCTTTTAGACAATTTGGTTCAGAATAAGCAACACAACTTGGCCGTCGAGACTCTCACCAAGAGCGTTGAGCAGAAGAGGGCCGAGTTTGATCGCAACACCGCTACTTTGAAGTAAGTGGGAAATCAAGCCATCATAAAAATTGATTTAGTACCCAACATGAACAGGCGGCTCGCAAGCTTGCCTCCGAAAAGACTGAACTTGCCGACAAGGTCGCCAGCCTTCTGAAGTCCCACGATGCGGTAAGTGAAGTTCATAGGTTTAGGTTTAAAATTTGATGTAGGCACGTGTCGCTGCCGACGAAAACAAGAGCAGGGCTGAAATTGCCGAGAAGGAGCTCCAGAACCGCACTTTAGCTCTGAACGCCGCCCTTGAGAAGCAGAACAACTTTAACAATCAGTCAACCCAGCAGACCGATGCTCTTAAGGGATTGGAACAAAAGGTCGCGGAGCTTCAGAAGGAGCTCGCTGCTGCTGGAGAGGTACGGTTTTAAAGTAAAGCTAAATAGACGGCATTTGGAATAGAAAAAAACAACATATCTGTGCATTAGTGTAAATATAAATAGTTATGTTTCAGTACAAGCAAAAGGTGAACGAGACCACTGCTGCTTACGACAAAGTCGTCGCTGAAATGAAGGCAGAGGCTGATGCCCAGCTCCAGGCTAAGGAAGATGAACTCCAGAAGCTTCAAGACGAAAAGGCGGAGTTGAACAAGGTAGGTGTTAGGAAGGGTGTTTATCGCACGCTGCAGAGTGAATGTTATCACATCAAACAGACAAGAGTGATTCGCAGTGTAAAAGTGAAGACAAACTTGTTTTTTCGACTTCCTGAGTGCGCTTTCGAAATCTAACCCTCCGTTGCGGCACCTGGCAAGCGCCTGCCGGCGCACGTCCCCCTTATCGATCCGCCACTGAAACATGTGTCTGCGGCGCCGCATTTTCCGTTTCTTGTACTTAAACAGCACTTTCAGAAAACAATGGAGCAATATCTGGAGATCCAGGCTCTGGTTGAGAAGCTCAATGCTGAAGTGCCTAAGTTTGAGGAAATGTGAGTATAGTTGTTTGCAAACGTCACCGATTTGTTTAGGAAGAAAGAGCTCGACGAAAAGAGCAAGAAGTTCGATGAACAGGTTAAGAAGCTTTCTCAGCTCGAGGAAGCTCACAGCAAAATGAAGACTGAGAATGACAACCTCCGCGACCAGGTTCTGGAGCTCACCAAGAAATTGAATACCTCCTCTGCCAGGTAAACAGATGTCGCAATCGATTGATATTTCATATTCAGCACTACCAACGACGACGCCGGAGAAGAAATCATTGTGCTTTCTAAGACCAACCACCTGCAATCTGCTCCTGCCGCTCCCAACCAGGAGGAGGTCGCCCTCAAGGAACAGAATGCCTACCTCAATAGCAAAAACGAGGAGCTGAGGGAGCGTAACTTCAAACTTCTGGCTCACCTAGAGAGTGTTGAAGGCAAGGAAGCCAAGGGCGCTGCTAAGCCTGAAGAGGTACCACAATACTCAGATTTCGTTATTTTTCTGTGGTTCAGAACACCTGTGCTGTTGGAGAACGCACCAAAGCTATCGCTGTTTTGAAGCACCTTCCTGAGGCTTCTGCCTTTGCTGTTCCCAACGCGAACGACTCTGATGTAAGCAAACATAATTTTTAAACTTACAAATTTTGCTTAGGCTTATGCTACCTGGTTGTCCGAGATTGACAAGGCTTTCAAATCTGCGCACAAGAAGGACGGCAAGAAGAACAAAGACAAGAAATCGGCTGAGCCCTCTGCCGATGCTGAGAAGTACAAACACGCCCTATCCATTTTGGTAACATATATCGTTTTCTTTGTAACTTTTCTTGTAGGAGGGCGAGTTGTCCCATATTGAGACTTTGATGAACGATAAGGCTTCCCGCTACGAGGAACGCATCCGCAAGTTGGAAGATCAACTCAAGTCTTCGGTGAGCAATGTTTACTCTGTCGAAATCGCATCAGCTAGACAAACCTTTGTCTCTATCTCTCATGCAGCAAATGTGTTTGTCATTTCTATGTTCACGTGCTAGATCTGTTTGCACATCAAAGGATTTGCACAAATGGGGGGCACCGCACCGCATGCCTCTTTCTGTTGCCGTGTCTGCATACTTTCCCAATTTAGCGGGGTGCCATCGCAAAGAAGAAGGAAGTCACCAGCGATCACAGTGCCGACGAGCTGGGCTGGGAGGTTATCTAATTAGGTATAGCACGTGTACAACCGTTTCTCTTTTCTCTATCCACTACTAACCCATAGCATTTTTTGTTCAAACTTAGAGCTAATGCGGGTGTGGCTTGACTTCAGAAAACTTGATTCAACTCATTTTCAGAAACACTGAAGCTGCTGATCTCTACGTGGTCACGCTAGGTTCAGACTTCTATCGCCTTTCCCTTACCGCATTGTTGTTTCCCATCTTTTTACATAGCGCTTGTTACATTCTAGTTTTCTATTCGCCAAAACGTTAATGCATATCCAGCTATGTTCGAGTGCCGGCTAGTCGCCGCCGTGTACGAACAGGTATTCCGATACCGGTCCCATTCTATCCTATTCCTAATGAAATAAACATTTTATCGTTTGTTTTCAATGTTTCATACCGAGGTTCGAGCCAGATGACGTTATTCTTGTGGTTGAGTGCGTGGGCTGAGCTATCAGTTGTCGTGAGTGTATGACGTTCTCACAAAAAGCGCATCAACGTGTGAACGCAACAAAAAAGCGAGCAACTGCTGGTTGAGCACTGGCTTTGGAAAACACATTTGGTTTTGAAAATCGCAGCTCATTCAGGTATGAAATGTCGGGATTGTACCCCGATGAGAGCTACTGTACCTCAGAAATTGGTCACCTCGTGTTCCAACCTAAAACTGACTGGTCTGGAACAGTGAGTGTAATCCGAATTATTGAAACCAAGGCGATTGCTGGAACTCACAACGATTACGTTCTTGAATTCAAGGTAAAAATGATCAAGTTGTCTTTTAACTTTCACATTCATTAGCTAACTCCTCGGGACATTGTCGATTCCGAAGCCCGCGTATTCCACATTACCACACGGTACAGAGAACTGAATAAACTTCACGCAGCTCTCACCAAGAGCCATAAACAGGTAAATTCTATGTGCTTGCTGCATGTTACAGAGTTTTCTTTTAGCTCTACCTCAGAGGCACTTTTCCTTCTTTTCCGTCGCCTAAAATCATCGGTTCTGGAGATCCTGCTGTGCTTGCTGAGCGAAGACACAGCACAGAAGTGTTCTTGAGCTTTGTTCTAGATCACGAAGTTTTGCGTAAAAGCTGTGCTCTTCACGAGTTCCTAGATGTAAGTTCGGTTCTTTTATAACGCTTAACCAAAATCCGCAATCACAACAAAACAATTACGATGTTTTTCTTCCAGTTTTTGGTGAATCGTAGAAATTGTATATGTAAATGTTCTCAGCTGAAAATTTTATCACTTTGTAGAATGTAAACCGTATTTGAACAACGTAAAACACCCAAAATATACATTTTTCTGTATGATAAGGTGTGGTTCCGATTAGGTGACTTTCCAAACGTTAAAGGATTAAACCTTTCACTAAGTTAAACTTGGGTTTAGTTTAGGCAATTCTCCTGAATGCATAGAAAGTAAAACGTTCCAATCAAATACAATAGTGAATTTTCAGAACGGCAAACTGTTGTTTTCGTTTGGTTCACAACTCTCTGAAACGTAAAGCTTAGAAAAACAACAGAACTTTCAACGTAGAGTTTCATGCATTCTAAACCAAACAGTATAAAAAAATGCGAAAAGTAGCACAGTATACCAATAATTCAAATCCAATGTATTCAAAGAGATTTATTTGAATTGGTTTTGCTGTTGTTGCAATACTCGGGTCGAATCTGAAATCCTACAAGGTCGTTTTATGTTTTGTTAATAAGATCACCTTCAGAAGGCAAAGGAAGACGTTGTGACGGCTGCTTCTGCAGAAGAAGAGTTGTATTCAACCATCGACATGGAGCACCACAAGTAAGCTTATCTAACAATTACGTCTAATATTATTATTTAGCATTCCGCCATCTTCTATCTCTGAGGAGCAACCTTATAGCGTCAGTAGACAGTAGTTACATTTTGCTCATTCTTAGGCTGTGATGACCCAAAACATATCATTCCAAACCTCATTGTAGATAAACATATCTAAATAAAAGTTCTATTTTATTCGTACGTTTTCAGAGTTCGGCGGATGCAGCTAGCTCAACAAATAACGAATCGTCTGAATTCGTATTTCCCGAAATTGCGTTAGGTAAGGGCTTTGTAGTAGAACGCTTAACCGTTGAAGCTATAGAAGTGAAAATATATTTTATAGGTACTCAATTGGGAAATGTTCGAAGAAAAAGTAGTAGTAAGAGGTTGTTTCCAAAACTACGAATTGATCTAAACGCCCCACAAAGTGAGAAATCTCCAAACGACGAAAAATAACCTAAATTCAGGTGAACCTAATAACTACTTGGTCAAAGCTGCCATACTTGTGTCAACAGCAAAAAAAGCAGAACAAGAAAAGGAGTTTGAACTGGCTTTCCAGTGTTATAAGAACGCTGCTCGAGGGTTATCAGAGGTAGAAAATTTTTTTAATTTTTTATAAAATTACTTTGTCAGGGTTTGCGAACTGAGACGGATTCGGCCCTTCGGAATGCTGTCAAACGGAAAACAGCCATTTATATTGTGCGAGCAGAGGAACTATTCAAGTATGTTTGTGTCTTTTGCGCTTTAAAATTTAGCCTAGGCAACATCTTTCCTACGATGGCTCAACTCTTAATCTTGAGGGACTTTTATCAGGTTCTCTTCATCTTCAGGTAAACTCAGTTAACAATTCTTTTGCTTTTCAAAAATCTATATCTAGGCTTAACTCAATTGAACCCCGCTCAGTTTATGTAGGCTAAACCTACAGCGAACAGAAAAACCAATTGTTTTTGTTATAAATAACGATGCGTTCGGGGAATCTAACGTACTTGGCAAAGGTCGCAATTCGCGACCGTACCCAATACAACCCTGGCTTCTGAACCCAAACTTATGACCCGAGAAATCTTTGTATTCTCCCAAAACTAATTCCAATACATGTTGATTGCAACGTTGTTTTGTGTTAAATTGAGCCTCAGTTGACATTTAAAAAGCATAAATGTACTTGTTATCTGCTATAGAAGTATTTCACAACATCTTATTAGGTCGCAATGGCCGCAGATTAGAAGAAAGCCTTAATGAAAAGCGATTTTTCAGGATCCAAACATTTTTGCTTTCAAATCGTCCAACAATGCCTTGAAGGAATACAGTATTGTGAATGTGCTTCCACATGTACACTCAACTGTTTCCGTACTGGTGGTCGAAGAAAAAAGTTCAGGTAGGCCAATTTGTTCTTTTAAGGCTTTTGTCTTTTAGGGACAAAGTTTGTAATGAAACTGCTAGAAAAGGGGGAAGTCGGAAATGGGCGAGTTCTTCTACCTACCGACGTGCCACACATGGTGAGATTGTTGATCTTCCCCTTAAAATATCGCTTTAGGTTCAACTTCACAAGTTCTTTGAAACCGAAAATTATATTTTACTTTTGGTTGACTACGTTCCCAATGGACGGCTTTTTGATTTCTTAGTGGGCCAGTTTCATGTTTTAAATGTTGTTCGATTTAGACAAACGTATTGACCAAAACGCAGACTAGGAAACGAAAGGGATCGAAGTTGTCTTTGGATGCGATTCCGCATAAGACATTCAACTACAGTGGGAAGAAGTTGTTATTTTCTGTGGGATTCGATATCGAACGCGTTGTTGCTATGAGGGATGACCAACAGAGCGTAAGTTATAAAACATATATACAAAATGAATTCTTTTTCAGACTGATGATCCATCTAGCTACGAAGTATCATGTGCCGTGGGGGAGGACTGCGTTGCTGAAATGAGCCTACAAGCAGGTGTGTGCGTTTTGGGAAAAGCTAACTTTGCTGTCGTTTATCTAGTCAAACACCCCGAAGATTTTTGTTTTTCCAAATTATGAGTTTGGTTTTTCTAAACGATTTTGATCTGTTATTGTTTAATGGTGCCATACGACTCCGAGGAATCCTTGGAGATTCTGAGGGTGCGTCCTCCCGGATTCAGTAGATTTCTGAAAGATTTTGGCCTTCTCTAAAGTTTCGTAGTCATATAATCAATATGAGGTGTATTCCAATCGCAAGCAGTGACAAAGAATACTTTTTCGGGGCTCCCTGGGTGAGCCTAGGTCCCGTTTGTACTTTGAACCTTAAGAAACTCCCGGAATTATACGAACCCTTGAAATTCCAAGGAATTTTAGAATCTCTACTCAAAAAGCGTTGCCTAGTTTATTAGGAGAAAAGAGGTACTGCTGTCCATTGCAGAAAAGGATTTTGTACAATGCTATGTTATGTCTGTTGGAGGCGTAGACTAAACACAGTCAAAGAAAACTATGACTAACTACGGACGCCAGACATAATGCACTGAGACAAACAAATTATTGGTAAGCGTGTTGGGCGCGACAGGGAAATTCTATAATTTTTGATAAAACCCAAAATGTACAGGAACCCTTAGATCATTCTGTAGAATCCCGGACAGGAGCCTTAAAATGAGGTTTCGCAACTCGGCCAAAGAATTGTAGTACATTTCTTGGATTATCGGAATGATATTGAGGCACGTGTCGGGGCTTCTACAGTTTGACCAGATATAGAATTCTTGACCTTGTAGCTTTGACTTTATTTCCTGGGCAGCAAAATACCTTGAATACCATTCGAAAACATTATTTGTAGGGGAGTTTTACATGCCAAAGGAACCCCAATCTGGCCTTCACGAAGGCTGTGAAGAACTACCGGCGACTCTGACCTTTTCAACATCATCATCTTTCCCATCAGAAAAAGGTACTTTTACATAATATTGATGAAAGCTCAAGGTTTCAGAACACTCAAAAGTGTCCCTTGCACCGGCACTATTCCAAGTTAAAGACCTTCTATTTGCTCGAAAACAATGGCCGAAAGAAAATCCTCTTCCCGAGATTCTTGTAATTCATTGGACGGCTCAGATAATAAGCTTTCTTTATATTATGCATATGCATCACGAGGAATACATAGGGTGAGACAAAAAGTTATTCGTTACATCCAGTTGTTTTGCAGGTTTTTGAACCCATCACATCTCCTTCTCGATGCCAATGGGAACCTTGTTTTGACGTACCATGCGAGATGGTATTCTTCCGACTTTCTTTCAAACATAACGACAAATTACATTGCTCCTGGTTTGTTTTTACATGGGTTTTGAGACAGTCGGTTTAGAAAGCAACAAAGTTGACTGGAAACCAACTTCAAAAAGTGATGTGTACACTCTCGGTTGCATTCTGTTTGAAATGATAACTGGTAAGCCTTTGTGGATGGCTGCACCGCATGGAATCTCAAGGTTGTTTTGAAACTTTGCGTTTTTAAGGGACCATGTTTGCAGAGATGATGAAATTCCTGTCGATGGCCATCCTACAATTTCGCTTGCTTGCAGGGATTTGCTGTCAAGGTAAGTCAAATGTGGAATTTTCGAGTGAAATATAGTAGTAATTCAAAGTAAACTGGTTTTTAAGCAACTGTTTGCAACGTTAGATAACGCACCATGGCCAAAATTTCCTGCTTTCGAGATTTACGGATTCAAATGTTCCAATGACGCCATATTGTTGTGGCGAAAATGGCCTGCGTGTCTGAGTGAATGCTGGTGACGAATCAAATGCCATGAAATGATGGTGACATATTTATATTCAAAGGAAAGTATTTTTTTCAAATGATTTTTCCAACGTTTGCGCATATTGGACAGAAAAACAAGCTGAAATATACACAATTCCAAAATGCTCCCGCTTTCGAGATCTTCGGCTTCAAATGTTCCAAAGACGGAAGACCATTCGCATGTTGTGATGAGAGTACGACCGGCGTAGGATCTGCACTGCCATCTAATTTCAAATTTCTTTTCAACAATGGAAAATTCAATAAGGTGCTACCGTGTTGTTTGAACAACAAAATCAAAAAGTCTATATTTGTGACTTCAAGCTAGATTCAAACTAAACAAGCAAATTTACTGTTTAACAAATTCGCAGGGTTATAGAAATAACGTTGATTTGTTTCAAAGGCGAGCAGTGTTTCAAAGTTTAAAATGTTTTCAAAATGCTGCAACCATTATCACATATGCGATTTCGATATGAAGTGCACACAAGAGATGAACTGAAAAACCAATAGTAAATATGTTTTCTTAAGGTGTAGTTTTCAGAATGTTGGCTCCAGAAACCGAGCGTTGTTCCCTTGACGAAGTAAGACTGCACGCTTACTATTCTTCCATCGACTGGCATCTCTACGACAACCCCCGTTAATATTCATGCATAACATTATGTGTAGAACATCATTCCGCCCACTTATTAGGGTCATCATTCTCTTACATTTTGACTTTGAAAGCCATGTAGCCTGTGATCCTTATTTATATGGGTGCTTAGCAATTTAGACAAAACTAGTCAAACTCAAGGTACTGGGCATCCCAGCCGAAACGAGTATTTATGTTCTTTGTAATCAGAAATTGCATCCTATTGCCTACTTTGTAATGTATGTATTTAATAAAAAGTATGTCATGCCACAAAATGTTTTTGGGCTCGTTGTGAGTCGAAAAGTGTGATTTACACGAAGGCTTGAACTAAAGCATTGAATAATGAATAGCCAGTAATGTTCTTAAAGAAAGCCTTGTTATACTGTATTTGCTGTAAGCGTTGATAGTTAATTATTCTATACCTTAAGCGTAGAGTCTTGTCAATCTGAGAGTCCTTTTGCCGAACTGCCATTTTGCATTCACTTTTTTCCGGAATTGGTTTAGTAATAACATAAACAGAAGTGAAAACGAATATTTGTATTTTTGTTGTAAAATGATTTTAATAAGATCTTTTCACACATGTTCGTTTGGAATGAAAAAAAGCAATGAAAGACTTAAACATATAACTTTATTGCATGTTATTTTTATTGCATGTTCATACACTCTAAGTTTAACAAGCTGGTTTTTCACAGCAAACATTTGTTGATTCGTGGTCACTCTCGCTATTTCTGAATGTTGTTTTTTTTCAAACTAGGTGAAGAAATACAACTGGATTTTGTATAATGAGAACTTCACACCCTATTCGAATATTAGATATTGTAAATACAATGCGTGTAGTTTTTTGCGGATGCTCAGCCTTCGTAATTGTTTTTGCATGGAAATGTTTCTTAAACTTTCATCAAATCATGCTCCCCTGCTTAAAACATGCAAGTTATTTTTGTTTAATAAACATAATTTTGTATTGTCGTTCGAAAAAGGGAAAAAACACGGTTTCAGGTTTGAATTCTAAAACAATGTGAAATACGAGAATTACTGAAACCGTTTACATGCATTTTAGCGTTTTTTTCTTTTGTAAAATTTGAACTGATGTTGACAGTAATTGTTGAATCACATCTATAGCCTGACTACATTCTGGGCTCAATGGCAAATTAAAAGCAGAATTTAGAGTTATTTGCGAAAACAAGCGGCATTTTTGTATTTCGTATAATTCCGTGCAATTTGAACTCATGTCCCCCATAAAAAATCTCGTAAATCAAGGAACAGTAATAATCGGCGAATCGTATCTGAGCGTATCCGGTAGATACCGCATCGGAACATTTGGCGGTACGTAATGAGAGAGTGGAGGCAAATTATCCAAGATGGCAGGGGCACTTGTGCCGTTTGTGCCCTTAGCCCGCGCGACCCTTGTAGTGGCCGCCGCCTACCGACTTGTCAGTTCCCCTCTCTAATTGTCTCTCAATAGCATTGCATTTCCTCTTTCTGTCGGAAACATCCCCAGGCAGTACGTTCGTATCCATCAAAGCACTAGCAACTCGTAAATCATCGGAGAAAAGGTCGCGGCCTGTCGTGACGCAACAAGTGTTACCTGCTCGCGGTGTCTTTTATGCGCGACTTCTGACGACTTATAAGACTAGCCGCGTGAATAATCGCGCCGATTAGCCTTTCGCTCATTAGTCGTTACGATGTTCTTTGATTGACTGTTTCCGTTTTTAACTGTCTGTTTTTTTTCTAAAGAAATCGATGATCTTATGATTTTTCATTGGAATGGAGAGTATTTTTTTTTGGTATAGAGTGGGAACTCACAGTAAGAAAAGAAGTTTCATGTTACTGTGTTTGAAATTTATGGCCTTACAGTTACTGAAAACTGGTCAAAATAACTTTGTTACAGCCATTTTCGAACCAATCATCCTCACGGCGTAATGCAACTTCGCTTTTTACTCCGCTTTTCCACGATTATTGATTGCGCCTATTCTGCCACCTAAAATAAAATAAGCTATAGGCTTTATTGATAGTTTTTAACCTTGAAAGTTAATCTAAACTTAAAGTTAACTTAAATGTTTTGAGTTTTTCCACTTTGCCCAATTGATAGAAATCAGTTTGTAAATAGCTGATGTTTTGTTTCTGAAAAAATACATTTGTTTAAGTTTAAGAACTCCGTTCACAATTTTCGTATTTCGGGGTATCTGAAAAAGTTAATGTCATCTATGGCAACTGAAGCGTTAACAAAACGCAACGTTAAAATCAAAAGATTACGGTTTTCACACTGTTCATTTAAAACATGAAATAGCATTCTATTTTTCTAAATGTCGCAAAGAAAAATATAAATGGCTTGTTTAGAAAGTTATATCTAACTGACTGCCTAATTCACCTAAGGAATTATAACTTTTTTAAAGGGTTAGTAAAGCTATTTGACCTAACCAACATGTTACCTTACTGAAAGTTGTAGTTTTGGAGCGTGTTGCACCGCTCTATATTGAAACCACGGTTTTGCTTAGTAGTTGTTTGAAGATTTAACAGTTAAAAAGTTATCTTAAATCACGCGATTAACTTAAAACACGTTAACTTAAATCACGCGATTGAAGCATTTTTTCGAAGCAACGATATAGTGCGGAGTTGTATTGTTGTCAACTAAATGCTGAGAGTCAAACTTCACAATATTAAGAGACATTAAGTGGCAACTCATTAGTTAAGACACAATATCTGTATGAGCCCAC
>LNBV01001784.1:0-15309 GCA_001513535.1 Oscheius sp. TEL-2014 | reverse complement strand
AAATAATTGTGATGTAATTAAGTATTTGTTTGAAAAACTCAAACAAAACGTTAATGAAATGTTTGTGTTGGTTATTTAAGCCATTAATTCAGAGGTATCATGTCTTGGCTGTCAACATTTTTCTTCCTTATGGCCGTGTTACGTCAATGATATGTTGCCTTAACGATAAAACCTACATCTTCCTTTAAATGCACGTTTTGATGAGAATTCCGGTGCAGTTGCAAATTGTTTACCAAATGCTTTTTCTCAAGAATATATTGTTGTTTGTGCTACATTATCGCTTGTTTTCCAGAATCTCTTAGGATAATTCCCAAATTAGCTAGTGTCTGCACCGCCGCCTAATTTTGCATCCTCTTTTATGTCGTGTGTTTTGTGCTCTCGTGTGGGAACTGCGGAGGAAAGCATGGGTGGATTACCTAAATTGAAGGGCATTGCGCACACTACTTAAGGAGCCGTTTCCTGCTCAAATGAGTCAGCCTAAGTGATTGAGTTCGTTTGTCACCATATTTCTTTTAGGCTTTATGATTCACTTGCAATTAAAACAACATCTCACCAAATAATAGTTTTTCCGCCTGAAAGATGAACACTTGCCTTATGATTCACAATTGCTTTCCTGTGTCATTTCTGACAAACAGCATGACTATCCCAGCAAAATAGTTTCCAGTCATTCCTGAGAAACTGTTTCCCATAATCATATCATTTTCCCGAGCGCATTGGTAAACTCTTGTTTACATTCTGCTTATTTACTTGTTTGTTTGCTTTTGCCTAATCGAAGTTTGTTTGATGAATTATTCAGCTAGTATAGAAGAGAGATATTTCTGTCAGCACCACAACCCCATCACGCACTCAGGTCGTTTAGGTGGATGTCATCTGCGTCGCCTAGAGACGTAGGACCATTCAGCCAACCTTCAGTCTTGCGCTTGCCTGCAGGACGACTAGTAGTCAAAATTCTCAGCCTTCCTTTAGTGATTTCTTCTCAGTATGTTCTCAGGCATTCTAAAAAGAAAGCCAAGCCACCGGAGGTTGCCGACGGTTCCCGTAGGTAACCGACTCTCTCTTACGTTAATGACGAGACAAACTTTTCCTTAAACCATATAGTTTGAAAGCTAAGAAAAAAACATATTTTTACAAGACTTTATCAGCATGCACTATCTAACATCAGATCAAATACAAATAATATAGAACATTCACACAGGGAACGATTCAGTGGACAATCCGCATGTCCAGTTAAAACTACAGTATGAACAACAAGCATTAGCTAAGAAAATGTCTTAGTTCTTGGCTGATTTGTGGATGACTGGAGCCATGACGATTCCACCGGGTCCGGCAAGAGTCGTTTTTCCCATGAGATGCTCGTCAACCTAAAAATGCCATTATTTTAAAACTTTGGAGACTCAAACCTGTCGGGCACACTGACGACCCTCGTGGATGGCCCAGACGACGAGCGACTGACCACGGCGACAGTCTCCAGCGGCGAATACCTTGGCCACTGAGGAGTTGTACTTGTCCTTAGGCGTCAAGATGTTAGAACGGGGATCCTTCTCGAGGTTGAGCTGCTCGAGAACAGTCTAAATTATGCTGATTATAACGAAGCTTCTAAAATAGGGTACCTTCTCGGGTCCAACAAAGCCCATGGCTAGAATGACAAGATCGCACTCGACCAGTTCTTCAGTTCCGGGAAGTTCAACCAGCTTCCAGGCTCCCTTTTTGTCCTTTTCCCACTCGACTTGCACAGTGTTGAGACCGGTAACAACCTTGATTCCGGCTGCGTTTTCGGTTGTCACAAACGACTAAAAAATCACGTTTTTATGCACGCTAAAAAATAAACCTTGGTGGAGATGGAGTAGGTACGAGGATCCTGTCCAGTCTTGAGCTTGGCTTCCTCGTGACCGTAGTCCACTCGGAAGATAAGGGGCCACTCAGGCCAGGGGTTGGTAGGCTTGCGGTCCTCACTGGGCATGGGAAGGATTTCAAAGGCCCTTACAGACTTAGCTCCCTGAAAGAAAATTTAAACACGTTTAGCAGACACTTTACCAAGCGGTGACTGGTTCCAATGCAATCGGTAGCAGTGTCACCTCCTCCAAGGATGATAACCTTCTTTCCATTGGGATCCAGACCCTCCCACGGAATGTCGTCTCCAGCACGTCTCCTTTGACTCTTCTCCAAATACTCCATGGCGAAGCAGATGCCCTTAGCATCACGTCCTTCAACGGGCAGGTCACGAGCAGTAGTAGATCCAGTGCAAATGACCACCGCGTCGTTCTCCTGAAGATACAGTTAAGTAACATAACAAGCATGGGCTTACCTTCAACAAAAAGTCAGCGGGAACATGCTTTCCAATTTCGGTGTTGGTGAGGAATCTGACTCCTTCGTCTTCCAGGAGCTTGACACGACGGTCGACGACAAACTTATCCAATTTCATCGTGGGGATACCGTATCTAAATTTTCCCATCAAGGTGCGAAAAAAGGTTAGATACCTCAGCAGACCTCCGATGCGGTTCTTGCGTTCGTAAACGACCACAGTGTGTCCAACCTTGATCAGCTGAGCGGCGGCTGCCAGTCCGGACGGACCAGATCCAATGATGGCGATGCGTTTTCCTGTGCTCTCGGCAGGCTTCTGAGGCTTGATCCATCCCTGCATGAAGGCGTAGTCGACAATGGCGCACTCGATGGACTTGATGGTGACTGCAGGAGCACCAATTCCAAGGCAGCAAGCACCCTAAAACCGCAAATTAAGACGATTTCCTAATATGACATACCTCGCAGGGAGCGGGGCACACACGTCCTGTGAACTCAGGGAAGTTGTTCGTCTGCACGAGCTGCTCAAGAGCTTGGCGCCAATTCTTCTTGAAGACGAAGTCATTCCACTTGGGAATGATGTTGCCAAGAGGGCAACCAGTGTGGCCCTGGCAGAACGGAATTCCACAGTCCATACACCTGAAACACATCTGGTTCAGTGGTTAACGGTAGGATCACACCTGGCAGCCTGTTCGCGGATGTTACTGCGAATAGCTTCAAAGTCGTAGACCTCATCCCAGTCCTTCAGTCGCTCCTCCGCAGGACGGTAGATTTTCTTCTGCCGCTGGTACTTGACGAATCCCCTCAACTTGTCAAGAGGTTCCGCTTTCGGCTTGAGGTGGAACGGGATGGGGATGTTTTCAATGTCCGGAGAGCTTCGGTTGAACTGAATAATGCATAATAGTAGGAGGAACTAGCTAAAGTATTTACCTCCTCGTCATCAGAATGAGCACTTTCATTCTCCGACTGGTGATCATGCTCCTCATCCTCGTTCGCTTCCTGCAGGTCTTCTTCACCTTCGAAGCCCAGAGTGTCCTGGGGGCGGAGACTTTTCGAGAGGCGTCTAGCACGGTGACCCATCTAAAAATAACATAAAACTTCTTTTTTAAAAACACTATGTTAATCATGCACCCAACCACATAGATGTTATTTTGGACAAATTAAATTAACCAAGCAAGTCACATCACCATCTAAGAAAACTCTAAGAACCTTTGGCACTCGAAGTTGCAATTCCTCTTTCTAAAAGTAACTATTGAACTACGTCTTAAATAGAAAAAGAACGCACGCTCAGTTTCCTCTTGTTCAGTTCCTTCTTGCGGTGAATGTGAATGGTGGTAGGAGCAATCTGCATATCCATGGACAGGGTGCGAGTACGATGGCGTCCATCCTCCACGTCCAGTCGCTTAAAACATTATTTAAAAAGTCTTAATAAGAAATAACCTTGAGAGCATCTGCTTGACGCTGTTCTTCTTCCAACTTCCTACGTTCCTCAGCCTCTTCAGCTAAAGCTCGCTTGTAGTCACGAGGGAAGACCTAAGAATATACATCGACAATTCACATAATTATTCTAACCTTGATGATCTTAGCGTGCATTTGCTGCCAAGTTGTAAGAATGTGCTGTCCGAGTTCAGAACCGGTAAGCTCCACGAAGCGCTTGATCTGCTGCTTCACCCAGATCAGGTCTTCATCCTCCGGTACGTCCAGGTCGACTGTGGCGTTGTTGATACGGCCAGTGACGTATTCGTTGCTAAACACAAACTTGCCAAGATTCCTTGAAAAACCAACCTGTTGAAGATGTAGGCGATTCCTCCACTCATGGCCGCAGCAAAGTTTCGTCCAATGTCGCCCAGAACAATGACTCGTCCTCCAGTCATGTACTCGCAACCGTGGTCTCCAACAGCTTCAACGACAGCGATTGCACCAGAGTTACGAACAGCAAAACGTTCTCCAGCAACACCACGGAACCAGCATTCTCCTAAAACGGAACGCGTAACTAAGTATATTCTAGTGACCAACCGCTCGTGGCGCCGTAAAGAGCAACGTTTCCAATGATGGAGTTCTGCTCAGATTTGAAGACCGACTCCTTCGGCGGGTAGACGATAATGTGTCCTCCGGACAAGCATTTTCCAACATAGTCATTGGCATCTCCTTCCAGTTCCACGGTGACTCCCTTAGCCAAGAAGGCACAGAAAGACTGTCCTGCGGATCCTTTGAGACCGATGTAGAGGGAACGATCGTCACTCAGACCCTTCTCATCGTATCGTTTCGAGATCTAAAGAAAACACTTAATCACGAGGTGTTTTCCCTTATACCTCGTAGCTGATTCTCGCACCGAAAGTACGATCGAGATTTCCGATAGGCTTGTTTTCGAACCGCTTGTGTTTGCCTGCTTCGCTGAAAACGCCATCCAGTTCCTTGAGCAGCTCCGTCTCCAGTTCACCCAATTCAATAGTCTAAACCCAGTTTAATTAATAGATACCATAAATTTAATCACCTGCTTAACAGTGCCTCCCCTAGTCGAGACATCAGGGTACATGTGTCCTACGTTCTTGAGAATGGAGCCAAATTCCAGCATGGTAGCCTTCTTGTTGACCGGGTTGGGGTTAGCGTAAAGAAGATCGGTTCTTCCGACAGCTTCCGACAGGCTTCTCAGACCGAGTTTCGAGAGGAAATAGCGCACCTCTTCAGCAACCATGAACATGTAGTTCACGACATGCTCCGGCTTTCCTTCGAACTTGGCTCTCAGCACGGGATCCTAAAACAAGCACTTTGAAATACAATATGAAGTACGATACCTGAGTAGCGATTCCAACGGGACATGTGTTAAGGTGACATTTCCTCATCATCGTGCATCCCAGTACAATTAGAGGCGCCGTGGACATGCCGAATTCGTCCGCTCCCAAAAGGGCAGCAATCATAACGTCACGTCCTAAAGACATCCATTTACATTCATCCAAGACACACAATTACCAGTTCGAATCTGACCGTCTGCCTGAAGGACTACACGGCTGCGGAGGTTGTTCATGGTGAGAACCTGGTGAGTTTCGGCAACTCCCAATTCCCAAGGAAGACCAGCGTGTTTGATTCCAGTCCAGCTAAACCCATCATAAGAGAAACTCTTGAACGTAACGATACCTCGATGCTCCAGTGCCTCCATCGTGCCCAGAAATGGTCAGATGGTCAGCATTTCCCTTCACGACTCCAGAAGCGATGATGCCCACTCCAGCTTCAGAAACCAGTTTGACACTGACTCGTGCACAAGGATTGGCGCATTTCAAGTCGTAAATGAGCTAAAAGGAACATTGGTCTAATTGAGAAGGCGTTAAACCAACCTGAGCCAAATCCTCAATACTGTAGATGTCGTGGTGAGGAGGCGGAGAAATCAGTCCCACTCCAGCGGTGGATTTACGGGTGTCGGCGATATCCTTGGTGACCTTGTGTCCAGGAAGCTCTCCTCCCTCTCCGGGCTTTGCACCTATTGGATCACTTATTAACAATCTTAAGCAAAAAAGTACCTTGCGCCATCTTGATCTGCAGCTCATCAGCATTGGCCAAATAGGATGACGTCACTCCGAAGCGAGCCGACGCAACCTTAATTTGAAGAATTAGGTCGGTTGTTTTGACATACTTTAACAAAGGCACTTTATTTAAGACAGCCTAGTTGTAATCAACCCTATTGTAGCCCCGCACTAAAAGTTCAAGCAAAATGCGTAATTAGCGAAACCGCCCTAACCCTTGTTTTCGACGTTTCCGATACTTTATGCAGTTCTTTTTTATGCAAGAAAATACTCCTACCTGCTTAATAGCAGAGCGAAGATTCTGGTTGGGATCTTGATTCTTTAAGTATCTCTCAGGCTTTTCTCCGCCCTCTCCAGTGTTAGACTTGGCTCCAATCCTGTTCATGGCTACCGCAAGGGTTGTATGCGCCTCCCAGGAGATCGAACCAAAGGACATTGCTCCTAAATCAAATTATTTTGTTTTGACGACTAGACACAACAAACCAGTGACAAACTTTTTCACGATTTCGCTGGCCGGCTCCACTTCCGCAATAGGAATCTGTACCTTCGAGCTGGTCTTGATCTCCAGCTGACCCCTCAGCGAGCACCATCTCTGAGCCAAGTTCGATGCTTGCGAGTACTCTTGGAAAGTCTTGGAGTTGTTAAGACGAGCAGCAGCCTAAAGAGAATTATTATTCTGAAAACTCTCACAAGAGTACCTGCAGCTTAGCAATCGCCTCGGGCTCGTTGATGTGTTTTTCTCCTCCAGCGCGCCAGTGGTAAGTTCCAGTAGCCACAAGAGTTCGCGAATCACCTAAATAGCACCCATAGTATCACCATGCAATGTACATAAAAAGCTACAGTTAAGCATTTTACATAGGCAATGGTCATTTGTTTTAACAAACAAATGGGATTAAGCAAGCAACGAGACGTTTGTTATTCAGACAGAGACCCTCACCATAGTTGCCAACGACGTGTGAATCTGCAAAATTTACTTTTCCTTTTTAAAACTGCAACAGCTTTTGCAACAAGTAGTGCGCCATAACTTAACAAAAAACTAACCGAAGGTGTGTTTTCCCGTTTCGGATTGTGGGTATGCAGCTCTATGCCGCTTAAGAGCTTCTCCAGCCAGAATCTCGAATGAGGCGCCGCCCAGACGAGACACCGTGTTCTTGAAGCACATATCCACCACCTCTTGAGCAAGACCGACAATTTCGAAAATTTGAGCATGCTGAAAAAAACCACATGTCATAGGAACGATTTGCTAATTGCGAATCGGAACTTTCAATTTGATTATGCATCAGACAATTTGAGCAATGAGTAACGTTGTTTATCGGACTGCCAATGGCACTCATAAGCCACAATAAATTCAGTACCTTGTACGAATGCAGAGTGCTGATTCCCATTTTGGCCATAACCTTGAAGATTCCACGTTCAACTCCCTGTCTGTATCCTTGGAAGACCTAAAATTACCGTTATTTTAAACAACTGAAACACTCTCACCTGGTCATCATTCAATTCCTTGTCAAGCAAACCGAGATGGCGCAGTCTGTACATAGTTTCGAAAACCATGTAAGGGCAGATAGCATCAGCTCCGAATCCGAGAAGGACACAGAAATCATGCACAACACGAGCTTCTCCGGTTTCCACAAAGATTGCGACCTTCATTCGGAGGCGATGGCGAATCAGGCACTGGTGAACAGCACCTACAGCCAGCAAAGCGGAGATGGGAACATTATTCTAAAAAGATACTTATTCCAAAGAGAATCAGTATTACCTGATTAGCACTCCTGTCAGATAGCACGATAATTTGGTATCCATCCAAGGCAGCGGTACACGCTTCGCAGCAAATTCGATCCAATCCCGGAACCAGACCTTCAAATTCACTTTTACTTCCTTTGGATAAAAACAAACCTTTAACGTCATACTTGGCAGGGAATGTGATGTCGATCACCTTGCTCTTCCATCCCTTGTACATTGTTCTCTTGATCACCTAAACCACAAGAATTATTTTCAATTGATGGTTAGACATTCAATTAAGCTCAGCAAAGAGCATCATAACGGCCCATTTGTTTTTCATTTTCCGCCGCACGCACTTTGCCGAAACTTCGGCATGTCTTCTCTGCGCTGTGCCTAGTTTCTTTACTTTATTTAAAAACAAACCTCCATTTCCACAAGTGATAGCACGGGCTGTTCCAAGATGAGCCGACTCTTCATCTCGCTGTTGGGATCCAGCATGTTGGACTCAGGTCCAACCGGACAACGAAGAGACATGACGATTTGCTCACGGAAAGGATCAATCGGAGGATTGGTAACCTAAAGAAAAGTTTTAGTTTGTGTCAACAAACAAGCGTCACGATAGTACTGATGTCATCGCGTGTGCCTGGGCTTTTTCAATTTGCAAAATGACCACTCATTGTCAAGTCCAGCTCGCCTGGGCACCAATTTGAGAACATATGCAGCATTTCCTAGTTCTATACTCTTGCATGCAAATTTTGCTAATCGCGTCATTCTGAGCGGCAGACGCGCGCCTACTCACTTGGGTGTCGTTTGGATTATTAGTGAAGCAGATCATATGAACCTGGCACGTCGCGGAAAATTAACACTGACGGAACCGGAGACAGCAGTGTTTTATTTCACATATTCACTCTTTTCCTCACACCCTGACTGGTCAGTCTCCTCCCAAGCTTCCTTACCTGTGCAAAGAGCTGCTGGAAGTAGCTGAACAGAAGAGGACTGAAGTCCGACAGGCAAGCCAATGCAGCATCATTTCCCATTGATCCCAGAGCTTCTTTCCTATAAAAAAGATGTTTTTGCAGAAAGCGAAATTAAGCCCTTTATTTCCCATACTTATCGCCAATCAATTTAAAGCGCACAGACTTGCACATTTTTCTTCACGTCAGAAGTCTCTTTATGCAAAGTCGGCGAGGCTTCGCTAAGACCCGGATGTTCCCTCGGTTTGTACATCATTTCTGTTGAACGCCTAAGCTCATTCGCCAAACCCAGTTAGAATTCATCCGCTGTTCGTGGGCCATAACTGCCCCGAAAAATCTTCCCTCAATCCGCCACTCAACCGCCTCTTATCGAGATTACTCACTTCTCCTTGATCATAGGAACCAGCAGGAGCGAGAACGTATCGTGCGTGTAAGCATAGAGCGCAAGTCGCCGATCCGAGTCGAGGTGCACGTCCTTTCGCTTGGACGATTCAATGCCCAGCGCTTCCAGATGACATTTGATGAGGAACTCGTTTGTGACCGCTCCGTGTGACAACTGAAAGTACACAATTATTCTAAATACGTCTAGGCCCAATTTCTTTTGTTTTCATCATTCTAACAAGGAAACATGGTGCTTTGGACAACCAACGTCTCGAAAAGGTGCATTAGCCAATTATCCTAATGGGATACTCCCAAGAATTGTTTTCTTCTAGGTATATTGACCAAACCCAATTCAGTTAGAACTGACCACATCATCCTTTCTGAGAAGATCCAGATAGATCCTCTTGTTCGCCAATTTCTTGTGGTCCCTCGATTTTGCAATGCGCACTTTCAAATCCACGTCTTGCTCGATATTTTTCTCCAGTGTGTCCACAAGAAGCATCCTTCCAGGCTTCAGACGATCCTGAAATCATATCTCTTAAATCTCGTGCCCTTTTTGAGTAATAGGCATCCGCCTCCTAAATAATGCCTCTTCGCAATGCGATTGATAGTCCTCTTCCCAAGATTACCCCCAATTTCTCTGCCCACTCAACTTTTCTTCTTATTCTCATTCTTTCTCACGATTCCCGCTTTAATACAGACATTTTTTGAAGGTAAAAATGCAAGTTGCGGCGTTCTTGGCTCTCTTCATTATCGCCCTTCTCGCCGTCGTGGTAAGCACTTGTTGAAGACAAAAATAATATTCTCTTTACAGGGCAATGCTATGCCTGCCTACAAACAAGAGGGCGAATACATGCCAATGAAGAGATTCCGTGGCGAACCGATTCGATTCGGAAAGCGCTCACCCAGGGAACCCATTAGGTAAAAAAACCGGCTGAAAAAATAAATATTTCTTTCTAGGTTCGGAAAGCGGTTTGAAATCACTCCCGACTACTATTGAGCACCGTCCTCCCAGTAAGCTCACGCAACTCTTTTTGCGATACTATTCGTAAGATAATAAATTGATTTGCCGTTGATTCACTATGTTTCAAAATCAACATTCATCAAACATCGACGAAGAAATTTAAAGAAATTACCAGAGATCTAGAAAAACTTGTAAAAAATTACTTGCAGTACTTTTGACATCGGTTTTTACTTGTTAGCGATTTGAAAATGCATTATTTAGAATCTGGCAACTGAACAACAACTATTCTATAAAAAAACTGCTTTATCGTTTTTCGCTCAGTTTGCGTGGGAGTTATTTTGACATTGGGGTGCTAATTGGGGTCCCTCTGACTTCACTTCGCTTTTTATACCCCGGAAGCATATCAAAGGAAAGTGTTCTGGTAATTGCCTTCGCACCTTGTGTTCATTTCCTATCCTTTCAAATCGCCCAAAATGTGACTACAAAAGCCTTCACTTCGCGCACCTGCAGCTATATGACCACTTTCTTTCTCGAGCGATTGTCCTTTATAAGATCACCAAAAGTGCCGCACAGAGTATTTCAGAAGTTACCATAAGTATTTCAGAAGTTGTTTAATTCTGTACTTTCCGTTTTTAAACATCCATTCCAAATACTCTCCTTATTTTCTAGGGAACATTAAAATGTTGTGCCAATTTCAGGTTAACTATCTGTTTGCCCATAAGGCAAGCAGTTCGCTGAACCGTATAGCCGCTATAAAACGCCTCAGCGGCCCCTTGTCCTCGAATTTGCCGTAAACATGATCTCTCGCCTACTTTGGCTAGTAGCTCTTGTGGTAGTCATGATCGTCGTTGTAGCAGGTGAGTTACTCATATACCTCATTTTTGTTTGAAACCAACTTTTATGTGTGTTCAGATGATGAAATGGAGAAACGAAGTCCTCTGGGCAGCATGAGATTTGGCAAACGCTACTTTGCATCTTACGATGACATGGACTACTCTAGGCTGGACAAAAGATCCCCGGAAGAGGAAACACAGAGAAGCATCCGTGCACCATTGGGGACAATGCGCTTCGGAAAACGTAAATCACCCTTAATCCTGCAATAAACAAAATTATTCAGGAGGAGCGCCCATAGGAACCATGAGATTCGGAAAACGGTCGCTGGAAGAGGGTGAGTGAAAGCAACGTTACTTTATCAACATGTTCATAGGTTCTCCATTCGGAACTATGCGGTTCGGCAAACGTTCCTCCCACGAAGCCGCGCGATTCCGAAAGTAAAAACAAGAGATTCTCTGGTTAATAAAGGCATTCGTTGTTAGGTGTTACTCGCGGTTCCCAACTACAATGGAAAGAAAGAAGAATACTAAAGCGCGGTTCTCCAAAACAGAGCCTCAAAGCGCTGTTCTCCTGCTTACAACAACCAGCCCCCGTGTGCCAATCAGTACGACAAATCTCCACAGATTTTCTTTATTAATTGTGTTCCATCCTGATTCAGTTTCCGGTAATTCCAACCACGTGATTGAAAACAACACTTCCGTATGAAAAACCTCGATTCCACCACAACATTTCCCCAGAAAAACCTAGACTGAACGGTTTTGTCCTGAAAGCCATAGATTTTACTACAGAATTGGCAAAGCAGTCGGCGGTAACACTATTTCAACGTAAACAATTTAAACTTCCCATAAACTTAGCCTATAAAACGTAGGGAAAATTGCTCATTCGTCACTAGTTTATACTTAGCTGGCTGCTCCACTTTTGTGATTGCCTCTGTACTAAGCTTAACAACTTCTGACGTTAAGTTCTCTTTGCGCGCCAACCATGACAGAAATTCAATCTACGCTTCAATTCTTTTCTCGGTGGTGTGGAATTAACAACTTCAAAACATGGTTGAAGCCGGCCTATAAAGCGTGGTTAAATTGAGAGTAACCATTAATAATTGTGGAGTGTGGAGGGAGCTATTCATGTATGTATGAGAAGATCAAAAACAATCATTCTACTACTATATAAAAAGAACATACTCTTTTGTTTAAGAGAATGTCAAAACACTGAGGCACTATGTACTTTTTATTGCCCTCTTAAAGTCAGTATTGTTCATCGTGAATACGACTGACAAGCCATTTGAAATTCTTTTAAGACCGCAATAGGAAACGATTAGAATCAGGATTACCACTATAACCCGCAATCAAACCATTTTGCGTCACAACCCACCACAAGCGCAAAGTTGTTTTGAAGTAACTTCACATCACTTCCTAGAACATCTGTTGGATATAAAAGCTTTTGTTCGCGAAAAACGTGTATAAATTGGTAGTCCAGTAATTTGGCTAACAAAACCAAGCAAAAGTGAAAAACATTCGCCACTTCAGTTGTTTCGTTCGTTTTTCGTGAACGTCAGCCTTCTTCCGATTACTCACTCGTTGTGAGAACGCTTTCAAAATTAAACGTAGACAGGACATAAGTTTCCTGGTGACGAAGGCCGTTGTCATATTTCCTCATTTTGATTGCTATGCGCAGCGTAAATGGCTTGGTAGATAGATGTTCCGCATCGGTCAACTGCTTTCTCATTCCGTTTTCAAGAAGCAATTTGTCATGAAGAGTATGCGCAAATGGCTGATTTCGGGTTCCAGACGCGTTTGCAAACACTATACGGTGCCATCTTCAAACAAATATCTGCTGTCAAATCACGTATTTCAACATCGCTTAAGAACCAATTTCACGAAAATGAAAACCTTTTCAAGAACTACGTTCTCCATGAACTTTTTGTAACCATGCGCAACGCTGTGAATCATACATGCGCAGTCAAAAGAGTCCGTCGTCCAGGAGCATTGAATTTCACACACGACATATTGCAATCAGGTCTTGAAATATCAGATTTCTATCTTACATTTCAATATGCCTTTCACATCTTTTCCGCTCGGTGAGCAGTGAACGAAATCCTAGAAATCAACTTAATTGTTGTCTACGCCCCGCAGGAAAAAACAGTCTCTGATTATGGAGGGCCTATTCCTTTTTAATTGCCACCTCTTGTCATGACGCCATACCCTTGGCTTCTCACTTCACAAGCAGTTGCAAATCAAGACAATTGGAACTCCAGTCAGGATCTGTTTACGCCCATCTTCTTGTGAACACTAAACAATGTGGTCAATAGCGCAATTCCGCGGGAAATAGGCGAATTGTTCAAACATGCCACGCCCCTTTTGTGATAAACCTTCTCCTTTAAATGCGGCCACATCCCAAGGGGCGGACCTCATTTTGCCTTCCAACAGTAACCTCGTGTCAATTCATGCCAGCTACTCTTTTGACCACGTTGCAACATTTATCTCTTTTTACCCAGTTGCTACATTAACTACAAGTATTTAGGCACCTTTCGAAATCATGACCATCATCCGATTTCTGCTTGCTCTCTTTTGTGTTCTCCTTATGGGAGCTATTCCCGTAATGGCCGCACCCAACCGCATTCTCATGCGTTTCGGAAAGAGGGCCTCAATGGGTCTTCCCATCGGCCATAATTTGGCAGATTATGCGCCCATCGAATACATCGGGTGAGTTTTGTGTTCAGTTTGTTAAATCGCGTCTATTTAAAAATAAATCCTAATTTCAGGCTACCCTACAGCCTCGACAATGACTTCTAGATGAGAACGAACGGCGCGACAACAATGAAGACACGGCTTCTTTCTTGGCGACTAATAAATTTCCCGCAGTTGAATTCAATTGATACTAAAACACCAACCTTCTTCACGATGGAAGTCACTTCATGAGCGTTGACTCCGACTTCAGACGACAAGTACAGGTGGTCATCTTCCGTAAGATAGTAGCGAGCAGGCCTCAAACCGTTTCTGTCCAGAATAGCACCGATGTAACGACCATCGCAGAAGGCGAGCAGAGCTGAAATCCCAATATTATATCATTCTTTCTAACAGTTATTTTAACTGTTTTAATATTCACCTGGGCCATCCCAAGGTTCCATTGTCATAGAAGCCCAGCGATAGAAAGCGCGCTTATCGGAAGACATTTCCTAAATAGTCACTTTTTGAGAAGAAATTTGCGAATTGTACTTCGTCCTTTTCCCAGGCTTCAGGAACCATGGTCATAGCAGCCTCAGGGAGAGAACGCTCACCAGCTCGTACCAAAAACTCCAAAACGTTGTCGAAACAGCCAGAGTCAGTCAGACCCTTAATATATTCAGTTTTCCCTGAGTGATAAGCCAAACCTCTTCGACAACAGGGTAAAGCTTGTCGAGATCTTCCTCGTACTTGGCACTGTACATGACACCCTCACGAGCCCTCATCAAATTGATATTTCCGCGGAGAGTGTTAATTTCACCGTTGTGAGCCAGCATTCTGAAATTGAATTATACGTAAATCACACTCAATTCAATAATGACTACGCATCTGACTAACCTATTAGGCTGTGCACGGCTCCAACTCGGGAAAGTGTTGGTCGAGAATCGGGAATGAACCAGAGCCAAGTGGGACACGAATTCCGGATTAGTGAGATCATCGTAGTATTTGTACAGTTGATGGGTATTGAATTGACCCTAAATCTCAAATTAGTAGCAATAACCGATTTTTAAACCTTATAGACGATAGTGGAGGTTCCCAAAGAGCACACGTAACAGTCGACACTTTGCTTGGCCATATTGTTCACAGCTTGCTTGCGCAGGAGGAACACGTTACGCTCGAAGCGTTCAGGGTCTGTTCCTGCGTAGTCAGCAGTGACGAACACCTAAAACATAGATAATTGACATTAAACTCAATAAAAACCTGTCGAATGAGAGGCTCGGTCTTCTTCGCTTCCTCTCCGATGCAGTCGCGGTTCGTACCCAACTTTCTCCAGGCAATAACTCGCACTCCATTAGCCCTAGCCAGATCACCAAAGGCTTCCTGAAAATAAAATTGTAAACAAGAATGGTAGTTTAATAAAACAAGGAAAAAACGACTTTTACAGGCTTGCCGAAATGACTAGCTACGAGCGCACAGGACAGATGTGCATAGGTTCAAAACTGTTCAGCAGTTCTGTGAGTGATTTTCTTTAGTTCACCAAACAGTTCGTGATAAAACACGAATAAACCAACATAACTTATAAGGGAAGGCAGCCTCGACAGTTTCGTCATCCATAGGCTAAAATAAATAGTGATGGGCGGAAGCCCAAAACAACATTTTTTTAAAGAAAAAGTGAGGATCACCACAAAAAAACACATAACTTTAATTTGCCGGAAACATAAAATAAGCACAGCTGTTTGACAAGGAAGTGATAGATAACAAACCTTCGCCTGCTTGTAAGTGTCCGCATTGAGAAAGAGGAGACCCGTCGCGTAATGTCCAAGCGGAGGAATGTCGATGTTATCTTGCCTAAAATAAATTAATAAATTGAAGAAAGAAACTAGAAAAAGATTAAAAAACAAAAATAAAAGAGGATGTTAATTTATGAAAACTGATTGTCTATACAAACGGTGTTACTA
>LNBV01001780.1:0-12681 GCA_001513535.1 Oscheius sp. TEL-2014 | reverse complement strand
GGGGAACGGATTGAGCCATTGCGATGGACGATATTAGGATAGAGGGTGGCCGGTTTATATAGGGAGACACGCAAATGAACGAAACACAGAGAAGAGAGAGACAGGGGCAATCAGGAGAGTCAGAGAGATTTGCATAAGAATTCCAATTACCATTCTAATGAATGGCTCTGGAAACAGTGGGTACATTCTAATTGACATTCCTAGGCTATGGGGAGTGGTTTGAGCCAAAAAGAAAGAAAGGAGGAGAGAGAGAGACTGAGAGAGAGAGAAGGGAGGGATACGTTGGCTTTATTCTTATAGCAGCCTCTACGTACTTCCCTTATTCCCCTCTTTTCAGGATGGCTTGTCCTCCTTCTCGAACATTTCCTTCAACAAGTTCATGAAGTCCACCGTAATGGGAACAATAAAGAAGATCAACACGGGCTATCTGGGTGGAGCCAGGTAATTCCAAGTCTTGATAATAGGCAACATTCAATTTGCAGAGTTGTAATGAAGAATCTGTCGGACTTTTTCCGCACAACAGCCGTCAGTAAAATGGAGCTGCATAACGGAAACATTGAAGATGTTCTGGATGAGGCTATGACCAAGGCCAGGATTCATTTCAACCTGCCGACGGAGGACAAAAAGACGAAAGATACCAAGGGTTTGTGTCGCTTGGTCGAAAATGTGTATATTGGCTTTAGGAGCACAGTCTACTCCGTTGAGGAGGGGCGATTCGGTGAAGGACCGCAGGACCTACGGCCTTATTCACAAGACTTCGATGCGGCACAGGTCGATTGCACTGGATAGTAATGATGCGGACCTTGTGGAGCTGCGACTGGCCTACAACACGAAGGGAAAGGACCTGAAGATGCCGCCGAGTCCTGTCAAAACCACGTCGCCTACGCTGGAATTGGTCAGGGAACGCAGTACCAGTTCGCTCAAAGGAGTACTCAAGACGACGGCCAGGAACAGATTGGAAAGCGAAAGGTACGGTAGATGCATCTAGCCTGTATAAACTGCCGGGTTCTCAAGTTACGAACCTTGGTCACATGGGGGAGAGTTTGACTAGGTGGTCCGAAGCGGCCCGGGCCAATGTTTTTTTCAAGTTGGCCCGGCCCGGCCCATGAGCACTATGTGGGGAACCTGTTTGACTACCGTAATGCCTACCAGCTGGGTGGCTGTAAAATCACGTTTTTATTTCATGTATGCACCCTCCCCTTTCACTAAAATAGATTTTTCTGTGCAACTTCCGTTACGTACTCATGGAATCTTCTAAAACATCCCATTTCAGTTCGTCGCGACGCAACCTCTCCCAGATGACAGACATGCACGCCGATGACCTTGTTGGCCTTCTCCTGGAGACGGTAGTCCTTGAGGAACAGGCCTCCATAATCCACTGCCTCTGGATGAAATTGTAAGTAGTTTAAAGAACTGTAATTATTGATTTCGCAGTGGTCCCGATTTCGAGGTGGAACTGAACGACCAGGAGATCACAATTCGGCAGCTGATGGAGGAGGTTTACTCCAAGGTCTGAGTCTTCAAAAGCATAATCACACAGTATTCAGGCGTGTGAGTGCCGTGACTGGACGCTGGTTCGACTGTCAGCCGGCCTTCTCCGTCGCCAGCTGGAGGAACTCTGCAAGGCAGTCACTCATCTCCTCGTAAGACAGAAGCAGATTACGGTAATTGGCCATGGAGCAGGGATAATGAAGGTTTTTAGCTGGGAATGCCTTCGAAGAAAGAGGAAGCCATCACTTGTCCCAAAACGAAGGAGGAACTCAAGGAGATCATGTCCAGGGCTTATTCGGACGACCCCAACGCATACACACTCAGTCAGGTTAGGCTACCACATCCTAACTCCTGGCTACCGTAACCATATATTTCCAGGAAATCATAATTTCCCTCGGCTCCCTCGTACGCACGGAACCGAAATTGTTCGTCGAGATGTTCCGTCTGCGCATCGGCCTCATAATTCAGGTGCGGCGCCTCTTTTTTCCCTTGTGACCCGTCACACAGCGACTGGCAGTAATGACCGGGCTGTACCCACCAGCCAGAGTAAACTACGGGAAATTACAGGTGCTGGCGTCGGAATTGGCGAGGATTCGAAATCTGTCGGCGGCCGAGGCAGCGGAGAAGCTGCTCACCATGAGCCCCTTCGAACTGAAGTCCATGCTTTTCTCTCTGTTGAGCGGAAGGCTTTTGGAGGAGTTTGTGGATGACGATGCGGCCAGGGAGACGAGGACGGGAATCGGGTCGTTTAAGAGACACATTGAGGAGAGAAAGGTAGTGAGGGATAGTTTAAGGCGTTGTTGGGAAGAGGTACTTAAAGTTGTAAAATGTCGAAGTATCTTAGGGGTGTGGGTGCTCTTATTGTGCTACAGATCGCAGCAAAAGTGCTGTTCAAAACATATGCTTCAGTTGAAGCGCTAATAAATCGCATTGTCTGGATAGATTGAGACTTTTGGGACTAGGCCATTTTTGCGTACCGTATTACGGCATGCGAATGCGAAAAAAAAGAAATTGAGTACGGTACTTTTTTCGAACGCTTCGAAACCGCCAACTTCTTTAACGATGTTTTTCTGTGAAATTAGGAAAAATTTGTACAGGGCCAAAGCCCGAATTTCTATTCACAACTATTTGTAGAAAAACTCTTTTAAGGGTTGCCAGTCACCTACCGTAACCCGGCACAAAAAATAACTTTGCTCATTCACATTTTTGTATTTCGGTCTTAGGCAGGTCGTCGCCATGCTGCAGAGAGAAAATGCAAATTGTAAACATCCCTACCACATGCCAATAAGAAGAGGAATGATACTCTTTTGCCATACTTTTCGCTGCTGATCATTTCCCTACGTTCTTTATAACTTAATGTTCAGTTTTGCCTGGGTTGGGTCAGTTATACCCTTCCCAGGCATAGGAAAATACAATTTTTCGTAGCTACTCCACTCAATGTTAGAGTTTTCAGTCACTGCGCAAGTCGATGCGCAGCGTGTCCGGCGCTGTGGAGGATGTTCCAGAAGAAGACGAGGACGAGGAGGATGACGGGACGGACGACTTCCAGGTCGGAGTGTGGCTGAGACACAGGAAGATCGACGGAGCACTCAACAGAGTCCCTCACCACTTTTACGCGGTACGTTAGATAAAAATACGACGAAAATGACTAAAAAAAAGGATTATAGCGTAGTTTTCCTCAGAGAACGTGCCAAATCCGGTCTATTTATATCTCTTTCTACAGAAAAAACAGGGTGTTGACGTGTTAATCCGCTGAGATCTGCGTTAAGCGGTGGCTAATGCGGGTATCTTCCGGGTCAGTTGCCGTGGCTGGCGCCTTGGAGAGAGTGATTGCATCTGTCATGTGCTACATCATACGCGGCCTTGGCCAGCTGTACACACGTCTCCGGCGAGTTGCGTCGAATGCACAATGAACGACACCTGGCTGCGTCAATATTAAAGGGCGCCCCACGGGTGGCCCAAGGAAGCCTTGCGACACGCAAGAATACACTGGAACATCGAGATACAAATACACATCTGCGAATGTGGATTAGACAATCTGACTGATGCTTTGTACTTGTAACTTCCTCGTTGAAGGCACTGACGTACTTTAACGCTCTTTAGAGCATTAATGTCAGTTCGTATGAGGCTATACTGTAGTTGGGTTAGGTATGTATGTCTATGTAAAAGTGCACTAGCTATGGATTATTCATACTTTTTGCCAATTTTCATTACAAAACACACTCCTTCAGCAAAGCATACAAGGCGGAGTTCTGGAGAATCCTTGTTTCTCCAAGTGAAATGGGATGAGCACTGTGAAAGCAAAGTTTGGAGGTGGCTATGTGTTGCTTTTGTGAAATCCAGCTGTCCCTTCCCTAATTTACTAGGCATACTGTTGAAAAAATAGTGATCAAAGTATATTTCCAAAGAACTAAAGAGGGCCCTCTTATCAGCTTATTCACTGTTGTGCACACAGACAAACAAAGGAAGACGCACACAATCGGGCATTACTGTAGGGCATGGAACGTGAATTTTAGAAGACTGTCGGGTTTCTTAAAAAGTGGGCAATATCTGTTCTTATGTCGCATATCAGTTCTCGATTGCAATCTTCTGCTGCAAAATAGACAACTGTTCGTTCGGATTCACGGGAACCTTGTAGTCCTACTCGTAACTGGTTCTGTTGAAGTTTGTATGGGAACATAATATGTGCTAATTGGGGTATTTTAAGTTGGATCGATAGCTAATTACCCTTCAATCATCACAATCCCGTTTTCAAAAGCTGCATTTTTGTGTGGATTCGTGGTTTGTCACCTGCTGGCACGGGTTTAAGCCTCCTTGGCCCGCGTAAACAACCCAGCGCAGCCAATTATCCGAATGGAGCTGCTAAATTATGCATGGAGATTGGAGATAAGGCCAGCCACGACCCAAAACAAGATTACTGTAGAATTAGGGCACATTTAGGATGCGTTTTATTGACAGAGGTACATGTCACAATCTAAGTAGAAGAAAGGCCTTCAGAGGTAGCGACGGCGGTTCTGTCACATTGATTCATTAATCGCTTTAATAATACAAAAAGTACCTTTCCGCACTGGCTGCACATGTTCTGGAGACGGCGGTAGGTGTTTCTGAGGCAGGTCATGGTGACTTGAGTCCCCCGGCTGCCGCTAGCATTTATACCCGCTTGTTATTGTTGACAGCCGCTGGGAGTACAAATATGCTTTGTTTAGGGCCCTGTCGACGAAATAATACTGATTCAACGCCTAAAAATAGGACGTTGTTGCAGATTTTGCAGCGGAAACCTTTGCCTGAAATGGCCACTCCGCGAAGGATTCACTTTTTGTTGTTTACCCAAGGACACGGCGGTCTTTCGATTGCGCACTCGCCCAAATTGCAGAGTCAAGGGGCAGGGCAGTAATTCCAAGGCGAAGGTCTCTCCCGGCAATGTATTCCGCGGATACGAGAACTTGTAACTGTCTTTTGCTAACCACAAGGGCTATGCGAATTGGGCGGAGTTTCACATTTGGTGAAAAGGGTTAAAATTTTCTACGATTGTGTTAATTTTGCATATTCACAGGTTGGCTGGTTTCTACAGAAAATGGGCGATACTTTGTAAAAACCCAGGGCCGCGTTTGAAGAAACTGAAGCTACCAAGTGGTAACGCCGGGTATAAGAACGTTTTGGTGGATTACTGTAATCAATTGGGGTTACGGTAATATGTATACTTGTGGCAAGATTTTGCGGAAACTCTTTCTTGAAAGCCACTCGTTCAGCGTAGTTCATTAACCCCATGAAAGATAACACAATTTAGATTCAGAAGATAGATCAATGTTTCGATTTTAGCTCATTGGAGAGCTGTGGAAATACTATGAGAATTCATTTTGTTTATCGTCAGGAACAGATTCCGTTGTCCACATTATAAATGCATTAGCATACGATAAACAAGAGAGCATTTTCGCCACTATACTTAAAAGTACCACATGAATGGGAATTTTACGGATATCACATTTGGAAGCCCATGAAAACTTGGGGTCAGGGTCGATTCGGGAGAACACTCGCATGGAAGTCCTACTTTAGCGTACTAAAATGTAGCTATTAGTCTTCTATTTTGCTGAATTTCACCAATATCCTTCCAGAGTCTCTGGGACACTGTGCACTGTCTTCCCCACGGTCTTCGCATCAACGACACCGTTCTGCACTGGGGTCTGACACAGGAGATGACTCGTCGAGAGATCAAATTCGCCCTGGAGGTCGAGGAGGCCCTGAACCAGATTGCAGAGCCAGAGTACAGGGAGATGGTGGGAATTTAACATATGACTGGAATTAAAGGAATGTTTCAGGTTGTGGAGACGCTGTGGCTGCTGGGCAGAATGGAGAAGCTTATTCTGACGGATCAGCCGAGGATTCCCAGGGACTGCGCCCTTAATTTGGACGATATTCTCAGGAGGGCCAATCAGATTTTCATCGAACACAATGTGAGTGAAACAAAAACGGCGTTACGGTACCGATTGTGATTGATTCTGAGTCGGGCTTGCCCGAATTTAGGAAAAGACTGGGATGAGGAAAAGATATAGTTGCTGCTAAAGTTTTACGAGGTTTTGTTATGGATATCGCGAGCTTGTGCAGCGAAATGTGCCCGTGAAATTAGCTTTCTGGCAAAATTTTGCATAGTAGCCCGTTTCTCTAAGAGAAGTATACATTTTTAGTTACAACACGTGAATACTGGCACCGAAAATGATGATTTTTGCCACAGGTGATATCCAAAACACTGGATTGTCAGGTTTACACGTAAATGAGATAAAACTATCTCATAGAGACTTAAACCCTGTAATATTGCACCGAAAAGCGCGCAAAATTTTCTCTAACAGTCATGTTCTCCGTGTGCTATTCAAAAGTTACCGTATCCCTTTTCCCATAAAGCACTTCGCCTGCCCATTTGGCCCTCCGCTGGCCAATAAATCCCCGTAAGATTAATGTTTCGCTGTCCGGCTGTCCGCAATTCACCCCTCCGGCTGGTAGTAACGGCGTGTGCCATGGCGTCACGGCGGCCGTCACGCATAAATGTTTATAAGAGTTTACGGCGGCCGCCGCCACGGGTCGCCATGACTAATTTCGTTCGTTCGCTCCGCGACAGCCGCTTCTTTCGCAGGCGAAGGTCGCGCCGCCGATGGGTACTGTAGAGCGAGATTTAGTGTCAAGGACGGGAGATGTCTCTTTTGTACTCGGAAAAAGAGCTTTGTTGGTTACTGTAATAGGAGCTTGCGCTGTGACGCAACCACAGATGGGTCTTGTTTGGAATCGCTCGAGTGGCTACTTGAAACAGCTGATATTGCGGCGAAATACATTTCTTATTTATGTCATAAGAACACGGAAACAGTTGGATAACTCGATTTTAAATTGTGTGGATTTTCCAAATTGAGAAAATATATATTTTTGAAACTTTACAGCCGCAGAGTTGTTAGAAACTTCTGTACTTCTTGTACAATGAATGGTTGTAGTTTGTAATAACAAACTTTACCCTTTCAAATCTATCAATACCTCAAAAATAGATTTTATTATACATCAATTCAATCTATAGCATCTTTTCATTACAAAAGTATACCAAGTTAAGGTACAGATAAAAAGAGCCAAAAATTTTAACTAAATCCGTTGAATATCACACATATTTTAGCGTAATTTTGTACTTTGTAGTGTCTAGGTGGCGATTTAACAGATAGTATGTCGTCCTGTGGTAGTTTATTTGAGAATTCCCCGAATAACCGAAATTTTCCTTTTGAATTGTTCTCTTTTCTGATTTCCGAGTTCCTCATCTAACGATAAAATCGTACATCTCCCCTCCTTTCCCTGCGTATAGTTCATCTCTTTCCGTAGCGTTCGTCTGGTAGTCGAAGGCCGCGAGCGGAGGCTTTTCAGTCCCCGCGGGGCTCTTTGTGTGGAAAGGGCGACCGGCCGTGTGGTTTGATAAAAGAACGTGCGAACCGAAGGGCGCCCGCGTCGGCCGAGATTAGCGGCCACATCGCTCACGTGACCGTAGTTTACGCATCGAACGCCATTAGCTGGAATGGCGAGGGGAGGCTAATTAGGCGGCGGAGGAGGGCTCATTTTGGGGGCGGAGTCTTGGGATGAATTTAAGGGTCAGCGTACCTTTTAAACTGTCTAATATTACTTGGTTCCAATGAATCATAGAGAAATTACTGCTTTTGGTCTAATGGTTACCGAAATAGCTACTAATCAAACGGCTGCGGGTTCGAATCCACTTCGATGCAGAAGATTTTCACGAAACGAAGGGAAATTGCGTTAAGGAAGCATATTGTCATTTGTTTCATTTGGTCGTTGATGGCTTCTTTCGGACCGCTGGGTCCCTCAAAACGCGCTGTTCCAAAGTTGTGCGTTTGGCCGAAATCCGCCATAACTGAGTGTTTCCTTTGTTCTCCGGGCGTCAGAATCGCCATTTCCCTCGGCATTCGTCCCTCATTGTTCCATTGTAATCGCGCGACGACGCGACACATTATTCGCGCTAGAAAGGCCATTTTCACACTCGTTTCCCGTGGCATACGGTGGTTATTCATTCAGAAGTCACAGAGATAACAGAAGACCAAACAGGGCCAAAGATAACGGGTCAAGGGGATTACGATTGGGTTAAGGAGACACAGATGACCCTGTTTTCAGGTGGAGCTGGACACGATCGTGCTGGAATGCTGTGGTTCTGGGAAGCGGTGCGACGGCGCCCGAGGCATCTGCAAGCATCTGTACGACTCAGCCCCTGCGGGGGAGTACGGTTCCACCCATTACATCATCAAGGCCATGATTACCATGTTCGGATAGCCTGTGCATACTGTATTTTAGAAGTCTTACTGTATTTTCTTTGTGAGGTGCTAGACGAGAGATTTCATAGGGTGTCATTCTAAGCTCAAGTGTCTTCTTGCCATTAATATGCATGTTTTATATGTTCTAGTCAGTTGTACAGTTCTTTTTGTCAATTTCTCATTCTTGTTCAATAAAGTTCGTGTGACTCGCTGTATCTCCACTACGCATTTCAGAAATTTTATATCCAAGGAGACGTGATGCATCTCTCTACCTATGGTTTTAAGTCGCCTTAGGGTTAGGGTTACTAAAATGATTAAAATGATGTTAACGGGACCCAACCCAGTGTCAAAGATCATTATGGTAAACTAATGTTGCCGTACTTTGCAACTTTTATCTTGCTTAACAAAGGTAGATTGAGACTTCCTTAAAGTTCCTAAGATAATTTGACCATTTATGGTTTTGGTTAAACATCAAACACGAGCGTGTTTGCAGTTTCAGAAATATAAAAGGCAGAGTAATCGAGTTTGATCGGTTTCACTACAATTTTCTCGTTTTACGAAACGGCAAATATAGTGTTTCTTTCGTTTGCTTTCAGTTTCCTAACGTGCTGATTTTTATACTAATTAGCAAACCGGAGCTAAGATTGGGATTAACTGCACGATACACTTTTCATCAGAGCACGAGTTTGAAGTTTTTCATGAGGTCGTCTCCTTTTCCTAGCCATAAATGCCTCTCTTTTGCTTACATTATCTCATCCTTTCTCTATTTATTTTGAACAGCTGCAACTACTAATAGTCACAACTACCTTAATTGGTCCTGATGTCTAAAAAGCGTGAAAGCAAAAGAATCGCATGGCTGAATAGCGTCGCGACATAATGCTTAGTTAAATCTCTCGAAGTTGTTTTTGTTGGGAATCCCGAACCTCTCGTGAGTTTTTTCATTCCTCCCCATTCTAAATCCCGTTCCCTCCCCAGTCTCCTGTTGTCCTTCCAGTTGAAGATCTGTTCAAACAATCGCTATCTCGGATACGGTAGTCCGTATGTTTGTTTGTTCTGGGTGCGTCCTTCCAAACAGTATCCCTCCGCTCATAAACGCATCGGGTTTCATCGACGGCTTTGTGCTAATGATGCCTGTGTTTAATTAAAGTTAAATTGGCATATTTTGAGGGTACGGTAGAAACATCAAATAGTCAGATAAATACTGTATGGAGAAACGGCCTCTCAAAAGAAATATATCGCAAATTTCTCGAAAAATTCGATAAAAACGTACAAATAGTTTTTAATAAGAGATAGTTAATTATACCGTAATTATACCATTTTCGCAGATAGGGGAAAATAAATCCATTTACGGTAGCTTATTACTGTATTTTCCCTTTTCATTCTCCTTTTTGTATTTTCTACCGTACCCCTCATCCACCCCCCCTCAGTCTCCTGTTGTCCTTGGAGCGCAGTGGGTGGTCCCAGTGTGGCGTACACCTACCGTAATCCCCATCGATCGTCGAGTCAGCTGTTTGCGGCGCTCTGTGCCCTCTCAATCCCCGCACTCTCTCGTCGCCGTCTCTCTTCTCTGCTCTCTCCACCCGTCGCCCACTCCCTCGTCCCTCGAGAACTAATGAGCTATCGTATTAAATTGCACGCGCGGCGTCTCTTTTACACACAATGCGCCAACGGCAGCTACGTAAATAAGATCTGGCGGGAAATTGGAGAATTCAAATGTGTGGCAGCTGCGATTAGCGCCCAGGCGACAACAAGAGATAAGCTTTGGGAGACACTTGGGTCCCGGAACGAATGAGTTGTGCATGTGACAGACGGCTGTTGCATGTCAAAACGGCTGTCACCAATGACACGAAGGGCCGAGGATGGAAGAGAAACATACCGCAAACGAAGCTTTGAGATAAATTCAAGTGGAAAGAAAAAAAATGGAACCATCAGGTACTTGTCGAAATCATGGACTATGATAATGAGACACATTGGGAACGAAACTTGTCTAAAGCGGAGTTGGGACAAACTACCTAATTACCAAGCTTCCAGACTCCAACTATGAAGTCGCGTTTAGGGGACCAACTGGAACCGAATACACGTTTATCAAAATCAAAAGTTGCCCATACGTTTCGTGAACAACCTATTAATGAGCGGTGTTGGAAAATAAAGTAACTTCAAGTGTGCCTCTTTACATCCTTCCCTTGTGGATCCAAAAATTCTCTGATGGTACCTTCAAGAGAGTGAGACAAAAAGAGGATTGGCCTACTGGTGAGTATCAAAAATTGCCAAAGAAAGACCTCTAAAAAGACCTTAACCGATATTCTGTATAGAGATTTCTTTTTTTATTCAGTTCAGTAGCGAAATTCTCAGCCAAGTACAATTTCCAGCGTTCAGTTAGTTGATGACATTCGTAATTAGTTGTAGTTTACAAGTGCGATTGTCCTTTTTCCAACAGACTTTCCTGTCATTTTTCTACTTAATTGCACTTATTGTGTAACATCCTGATGCGATCTATTAATAGCCCCAGATGAGATTACAGTGGGTGTTAATGGCGGTCTGAGAGTGATTACAGTAACCTTCCGAGAGGTGACAAGAGCGTGATTCCCCAAGGACAAAGCACGGCCGACTCAAAGGGCCATTGACGACCCACGGGGTGCCAAAGGGGTGGCCAGGGGAGGGTTAGGGTGGTAAGGGCATTCTAGGGGCAACATAAGACAAGAAATATACTTAACAAAGGTAGTAAGAACCTTAGGAACTTAGGCTTTAATTGAATTCCCACATAGAACATTCAATAGGAGGCATGATTCACGTACCCTCCGTGAACCCGCTCCGTCAGTTCCGTGTCTCCGTCTCGTTGCGGGATTTCCCCTATAAATCCCCTCCCTCCGTTCATTTCCTCATTCTTCCATGCGCTCTCTCGCCCTGCCTCCTCCTTCTCTTCTCCGATGGTGGAATCGTCTTCAGCACGTCTTCGGCTTCGTCGAACCCTCGACGCCCGCCTGAAAGCAGTGCTCCAATCTGCAGAAGCTCTACAACATAGTCGTCCCCATTAAATGCAGCCACCCTGCACCCCTTAAGGAATAAAGTTTAATTAAAGCTCATGTGTTTTGCAAAGTTTTTTATCCTTTGTCTATTGTTGTATGTGGTGCATAAAGCATTTCCCCCCTCATTTGTAGTCACGTGTTGACTTTCTATGAATCAGTCACAATTATCACATAACTCTATAACTTTTACTTTTCAAGACCTAGGACTATATAAACTTCACCGTTCTTGATTCTAGTCCCCCAATCCCTCTCATAAAGGCCTATTCCCTTTCCTCTCGCGAAAGGAGTGAGCCACGCGTCCGCGGGCTTTTTTCCCCTTTCCGTCCCACGTGTCATTGAGTCAGCGACGAACGCTTCCCCTAGCGACCGATTTTGTACTCGGAGGAAAAGGACAGACTGAGAAATGGGATTAAAAAGTAGAGGAAGAGTTTGAAAAGACAGGGAAAGAAGTGTTGAAAACTAGTGCAGTAAGAGATTGAGTCAACTATGAATACAGCGCTTCAGTGAGATTTGCAAACGGAGAAAAACAAGGAAATGATTCATATTTACCAGTCACAGATGCTTTCAAATAATTCAGACGCCCTATTTCATAGTTTTTCTCAGCCAAAACACGGTACTGCGACATTGCATCGGCGGGGAATCAAACTCGGGCCGCACGGTGGCAGGCGAGAGTTCTGCCGCTAAATCACCCAAAAACGTAAGCGTTAACACCAACTACTGCGCGTTTCAGAAGAAACTAAAGATTTTCAGCCATTGTCTAATGAAAAGTATAGATATGTGTCAAACGCCGACACATCAGCATGACAAGTGCTGGACCAAGAGGGTATTTTCCCAATGAGAGGGCGAATTGCATGCTAATTAGGCCTAAATATGCGTTACTGGGGGCGGAGGTAGGAAAACTGATCTTGTTCGAATTGAAATCATAAGCATAGTGAAAATTTTGGCTGCAACAAGGTCTCCGAAAGTTCCATTAAATGCCAAGCGACTGTCAAATAATGTACCAACAACGCACCCCAAATGCGGCAAAAATTCTGGCGATGATTCAGAAGATTGAAAACTCAACTTTATTACAAGGAATGGAAACAACAAATTTGGAATATCACAGAGATTTTCATAGTTATATTATTAGCTACTATAATACACAAAATGCAGAGATTAAGTAAAGACTATGAACATTTGGCAGCGATTGAGGAAGGATACGGTAGCTGGAGGTTTTCCTTTGAAAAGGAGAATACTAGAATTCGACGATTTGGACAGTCTGGCCATTGGCTGTGACGGACTGGATGGAGATGTCGGCTTGGTAGTCAATTGGGGAATTGTCGTTTTCTATTTGCCACTGAAATAGAGGAATTGCTGGTTTGTCTCTCTCTCTCTCTCTCTCT
>LNBV01001777.1:0-18343 GCA_001513535.1 Oscheius sp. TEL-2014 | reverse complement strand
TGGAACAGCTCTTTTCATCCTAGTTGCGGTTTCTTCTTTCTCTTTCTCGTCTCCTTCAGGTTTGTCGTGCACTCCTGCTTTATCCATTGCACTGTCAAAAGCGGACAACTGAAATACCTTTGCAAAGAATACATGAACTACAAACCGTTCGTTTGACTAAGTCAACACTTGTAGCTAAGCTGGCTTTATATGGGTTCAAGTTACACAAAGTGATAGCTGGAAACGGAGCAGTGTCTTAATTACTTTGTTTTGTTTTTTTCTTTAACGCTTTTACCAAATTTAAGCTGAATATCTACAATCTTCTCATTTCTGTTGTACTTATCAAGCACACTTTGTGCGTTAATGTACAACATTGCCATGCATCCAAGAAATAACATGACCCAAACCGTTCTAAAAAAACAGTTTACGCAACGGAAACGTCATGCGTACCTATAATAAACGTTTGGTGCTTGACCAATCATTGGTATTCCATGAGCGGAAGTTTTGTAGCAAAACTCCCTCAAATGCCAAGCCATCCTTTTGTCATACGGTAACAGTTTTGGATCAAATTCTCCTGTGATAAGTTCACACTAAATGTGTTGCGCTTTTTTGCAGAGTAAATCAAGCTACCTGAACTTCTGAATCGGTAGAATTGAAACATTCTCCGTACCCGAAGTCACCAAAGTATTCCCGTTCTGTCACAAACTTTGTGTCTTCCATGTGCATGTATGCCAAAGGGTCCCCATACACCTAAATAGAAACAATTACTTCGGTTCGAGTCGTAAAACCTGTTTCATATACTCCGCCGACTGATGCAAGCGTTCAAAGTTTTTCAAATTCTTTATCCACGACATGGTCTGCAATGTAAAACGTATGTTGAGTGCTAAACAGGGTATATGGTAAGAAACGTTTGTTAAGGCAGGCGGAGAAAAGATGAACAAGATCGACTGACATCGTCCGCATGCATTCTGAATGTGCCCATCTGCCATCCTCAACAATTTATGATCTCGTTTTAAGGTCTACGGCCATAGAAAACATTGCCTGATTATCAAGAATCTCTTTTGGTAAAGTTTATATAACTTAAAGCATTCTTCTACTTGTTTGAAAATGTATTTATTTTTATTTACAGAGTAGTTACAGTTTTTTCTTTTGACTCGGTTTCTTAGCAACATACCAATACTGTTTCGGTAGCAACGTTTTCGAGTTTATCCTAAGGATTAGAAAACGTACAATGTGACATTTTAATGGTTGCTGGTATAATAAAGCACTGTTTATCACACCAAAACAAGACAACAAAAAACAACAATTTGTCGTTATGCGTCTAAATTGTCATTGAAGATCAACAACTTAATTTTCAGTGACTGCGGCCGTATTAGTAACACCTTTTTGCGTTTCACATGTTGTACAACCATACTGTGTCATTCTGTTTTCCAATAATGAAATCAGCACACGATTGAGTTAGAAATTTATTGAGAATACTGATAGGAAACGAAAGAATGGATATAAGACAAAACGAATTTCGGAATAAATAAGGTGAGTCGAGGTACTTCATTTATTGCAGCTCAGTTCACAGCCATGACGAATTCTGAAGAAAATGAGAGCTTAGCGATTTGAAATGGGTACCTTCGAAAGAAATTTTGCCATCACCGTCAACGTCAGCTTCGTCGAAGAGTCTTTCAATCACTATGTTGGGGTAAGACTTTTCCAGACTCAGCTCCTTCACACATTGGTACATCTCTCTCTTCTCAATGTAGCCGTCACGGTCCTAAAACATTTTATGACTCTGTTGTTGTTATTGTTGTTGTTGTGTTGGGACCTACTACGGCCATGTGTGAGTCAGAACCTCACTCGGCCTAATTACACGTGACAACTTCGCGCAGCAAAACAACGTAATTGGCAAATTGACTAAAACCTTGGTCCAGAGCAATGGGCGGCACTAGCGGTCCAAAGCCGAAATACCCACCTTGTCAAACATTTCAAACTGCTCCAGGAGCTGAGAGTACGTGTACTTGGCAAGTTCCATAGATCCGTCCATAAGATTTGTGAATTCATCGAATGTAATCACACCGTTCTCTGAAACATTTCTGTATTAGCAGATTACATAGTAGGCAATAAACATTTGAATCATAATTTGCTGATGATAATTCTTATCTCCCCTAGCGTTACTGCAATGTCAACTTCCTTATTAGCCATAAAGTTGCGGAGACACGAGGATATGTGTAATGAAAGTGTAAAAAAAGACTTTTCTAGCTTTTTTGTTGAAAGGTTAATTTACCTTACATTTTTGAAAATACATGTATTTGGGGGGCACTAGTTTTCCTGCTTCCCGATTAAACGCAAGATCTATCTTCCGAACTCTCGTGGGAATGAACACCTCGTGCAAAATAGCGAACACTTCCCAAACAGCCACAGAAGTATGTAACGTGTAGGGAGAAGAGAAAGAAATTATCTTAAGGAAACCAACGATCCAGATCTCCGTGGTACATGATAAGCTTTAGTTCCAGGCGACTTGGGTTTTGTCCACATTTTCTCATCGCCTCCTGAAGCTCATCAACCGAAATGAAGCCATCACTGTTGGCGTCAAAAAAGCTGAACGCCTTCCGATACTCTGCAACCACTGTTTTTTTTAAATAGTTCTGAAGACCAACCTTCCAGTTTGGATTTGGAGTGGCCAGTCGAGCGCTAAAATGAATAATGCACGAGGAATCAAATTTGACAATGCGTCTTACCTGTTTGTCACCGGGAGTGCACATGTTGAGCGCCGATTGCCTTCTGTCTGCAGCTTCTAAAGGGGCGGAGTTCGCTTGTCTACATTCATCACCGCTAATGGTGCCGCATAATGTTGAGCAAATGGACAAAGAACAATCACGTTTTATTGTTTGGCTATTATTGTTGTTAATGCACAAAACTTTTAACAATTATTAAGAGAATGTCTGCGGGGAGGAGTGAGACATAATAATCGCTAGGAATTCAGCGGGTTCCCAGGCTCGATTCTCGGAACTCGCGGAAATCTAATTAAGGAAGTTATTAACAACACCATGTAAACAATTTTAAAAATCTCGTCTCGTTCTATTTTGTAAGATTACGGTTGATTTCTTCCGTTTGGAGTCAATTTTAGTGATTACATATCAATCCTACTTCGGTCTTTCTTGTAAATGAATGAGATTATTCTGCTGTTAATAATCAAATTACGCATTAACACATCAAACTAGTGCTTTCCAAAAGGGGCGTGGCCACGTTTGGCCGAAGTAGAGAGTAGATAGGAATAGATAAATGAATTTGGGGTGAAAAAAGTTAAGAACCACCAATTTTACACGCCCAACCGTTATGGTTAAGCAATAAAACATAATAATGAACGCAACAAGTAAATGATTGTTTTTGCAACAAAAGTAAACCTCAACGCATGGATAAAAAAGTTTGGCCTGTTGGCAGCGTCCATTGAACATGCGCATACAAATCGAGCATCACCCTGATGACATCCCTAAATGTTCTTCATGTATTCACAACACATTATTGATAATTATCACTTTGTTAAAATAACGTTATTAAAAACCGGGGAAAAATTGGCAAATGGTTTTTCCAAAACTGCATGCCAAAAAAAGTAGACGAAAGAAGTTGTTAGGCTGAAATTTCATGCTTTTCGATCGTTTTTTTCAAAGTCTCCCTGCATCTCATCTTACATGCGTGACGAAATTGAAGCTTCATAACTGAGTGGCAAGCAAGTCCTCCCTCTCCCAAAATCTCAAAGGTTTGTGCGGGTAGACAAAAACCACCGTTTGGAAACCATTAGAATTTTCGTATTTTCGAATTTGAAGACGTTGGGTCCGATGAAAAATAACTCAATTCAAACCATTATGCAATAGAGAGCTAGAAAATAAGGGTTGGTTCCGGATTGCTCAACAACCCTGTGAAACGAGACCATGGTAAGCACTGAATTCCCCGGATACGACTGGCGAATAGCTCAATTTCGCGGATGCCTAGCGGCTACAATGTCAAATAAACGAGCCCTGCGGACGGGCGTGCTGTTGGCATTTAGGAATTCAAAATTGTAAATATTTTTGTTTTATTTCAAAACAGCACATGGAAATAGAACAACCACAGTCATCTACAATTGAGCTGTCGAGATCTGCTCTTCTTTTGAGTTGCGGTGTCTCGTCTATTCCTGCTTGTCGTTGTCATCAAAGACAAGGAAGAGCTTTTGAGTAAAGTGGGTTAACGACTCTGAAGATAAGTTTTTGTTTTGTTCGCAGAAATAGCCTTACTCGAAACAGCATCCATGAACTTTGGCTTGTTTTTCCAGAAAATGAAAAACACGTATACCGGAACAGCAGTGAACATGATTGCCAAGCCGATCACTGAAACAGAACAGATTTTGAAATTTTCAATTTGCATTTTCAACCTAAAATATAGCATATTATAGTTTTCATACAGAAACTCAAACGTGGAAATAACGACAGAAAATTGATGGTAACAATAATGTGTCAGCACATTAATGTTTTTTTGTGTACACACCACTTACCTGCATCTTTTGTTGCTCCAATCAACGGCACCAAGACAAGTGCGATACATCCAGCAAGGAAAATGATGGGGAAAATTAGGTTAACCTAAAAAATAGCCCATTTTGGCTATTGTTTTTTAATTACCTTAATGGGTCGTGGTTCGTCAGGCATCGTCCTACGAAGTACGAAAAGGGCCACAATGGCCGCTCCAATCGCAAGCCAATAGCTGATTTGAATGTAGTTGATCAAAGAGAAGATGTTGTCCGAAAGAGCTAGGTAAGCAATGGAAAGGAGCCCCTAAACACTTTTCTATGCTATCCCTGCCAGATAAAACAAACGGTTAGAATAACGGCAGGAATGGGAGTTCTGGTGTTTTTGTTAATCATTGTTAACACAATCGGCATTTGTCCTTCTCTAGCCCCGACGTAGAACAGCCTAATTGAATTTACACAATTAGAAAAGATTATATAGTTACCTTGAGCTTGTGAAGATTACACCGTTGGCAGAACCAATGGTAGAGAAGGCGACAAAGATAGGCATGATGAAAGCGAAGGATTTGTAATTCTTCTCAGCAAACAACTGAAATTATGTTAAAGCAGTTGTTGTTTTTATACTTACCACAGCTACGGCGGGACTTGCGAGCATTTCATCGGGAGAAATAACGGTGTAAAGAGCAACGTTAGTCAGGGTGTAGATAACTGTGCAAGTTGTGCACGAGATAGCAATAGCCAATGGCAAATTCCTGCAAATACTATTACAACTTCAGTTGTTCAATCCCACTTCTTAGGCTCTTGAAGCTCCTCAACAATGAAGTTGAGATAATTCCATCCCTGATACGCAAACAATCCTGCGTAGAAAGCCAAAGATATATCTCCAAAGTTAGTGGAAGTTCCCTCGAAAATGTTATCGAAGGAATCGTAATATTTGGGATTTCCTAAAACAAATTGTGAGAAAAATGATTTTTTTGTGAAAACCGGTGCAGAGAAGGTAAAGTCCGGTAACGATGATCATCACGAGAGCTCCGACCTTAGCAACGGTGAAAAAGTCCATAACAAATGTTGCTATTCTCACAGACATGCAGTTAATGGCAGTCAGAACCACTGAAACTTGCAGTGATTAAAACATATGAAACTTTCATACGGAGAAGAGTAGCTGCTAGAAGCTGGGTTGAACCTGCAGGTGGTTCGCAGTCCGGATAGAAGGGTTTCAGCATGTAAATCGCAAACGTAAGGGCAACAATTGTCGCGGTGCAAGGCCTGAATCTCTTCTGTTTTTCTGTATCTTTTCATGTTAACCTGACGACAATTGATTCGATCCATAATCTTACAAAGGCTACAAAGGGACCAAAGGCTTTCATGATATAGGCATAGTCTCCTCCTGACTTTCGAATGAGAGTTCCCAGTTCGGCATAGCAGTAAGCACCGATGGCTGCAAAGAGTCCAGAGGCCACCCAAACAATTAGGGATAGACCAACAGAACCAGCCTCTGAAAGTTTTTAGTGAACAAACGTTTTTTTGCCAAATGTAGACAAAATATTTTCACTTACTCTCTTGCACTCCTGTAGGGCTCACAAAGATACCGGAACCGATGATGCAACCGACGATGATAGAGACGCCATTGAAGAGGGTCAAGGACTTGGCTAGTCCTTTGTCATTTCCCTGGAACCGCGAAATATTGATATGTTGCTATACAATATACATAGCCAAGTTCGAAAAGTTTTGTTTGCGTTTTGTTTTTAGATAACAAGTGTACCAAGATATTAATAATTGAGCCAACGCAGGAAAAAAAGATGACGGTTTCAAAAAACTTCAAAGGTAAATTCATAGGAGAATTTATAAATGTCATTCTTTTATCATAAAAAAAGTCTATAAAACCGATAATTTGAAATGGGGTTGAAACTTGAAACCATTTTCAACATTTTCAACATTTTCAATAAGACAATATTTATGACAATTCCAAATGTAACTTTTGTCAAATGAGCACTTTTCCTAGAACTTGAATAGACAAAAGCCATGCGTATCATTTTATCATACATTCATAAAATTGTTAAATAAAATAAATAAAATAGCAAGTATGGTTTTAGCCTATTCTAGACCTAGAGTTTTGAGAAAGCCTCACATGGTTTTCGTATATTCAAGTTCTAGGGAATATGCACATTTATGCAAAAGTTCCAGTGGTGCTAGAAATTCTAATAAGAACACTCAATTTTGCGCCGAAGTCAGCATACATTTACGTTAGATTGCAATACTACCGCGAGCTTCTATACGCAAATAAACTGCTGAACCGTACCATTCCTTATTGAGAAATGTTCCAAAATTTTGAATTTTAAGCGAGGTTAAAAACAAAATACCAAAGTGTTTTTGTAATGAAAGCAATATTAGACACGTGGATATGCAAACAAGAGTGAATATTGTACCTCAGCTTGGTCGCCGGTCGGTTTGTCGTTGAGAGGCTCGTCTTCTGGTGCAAGAGCCATTCTGAAATAACTGATTGATTTATTTAGGGACAAAAACAAAAAAAATGTCCTGAAAGTTAGTGCACGGTTGCCGCCAATAGAGCTAGAAAACGGGTCAAGTAAATTCCACGACAAAGGGCGATTCGCAGAGCAAACAGTGAACTGTTTTTGGCGACTACCATGCGAAAGCAACAGGCCAAAGGCTAACTCAAATGAAAGTTTTCATTTTAGCTACAGTGGGAGAATATAAGCTTTTAGAACAATAAAATTTGGTTGTGGAAGGTGCAGTTTGAGTTTTCATCACTCAAACGGACACGCCATGGGTGAGTGTGGGCATGATGCAAGATTCGCAACGGAATGGTAATCGCGTATAGCGATGGTACATCTTGGCACCACTGCAGGTGTTCCTACAAAAAACAGGTTTTTGTTCACAAAAAGCGTCGCAATGGTTCGTGACGAAAACCACTCCGCAAATCTCGCTGTTCTCTTTGATGTTTGTGCGGTTGAAGTTGCCGTCGAGAGCTATAGGAAAACAACATGTGCAAGATTACTTGATAACCTAGAAAACTAAGAAAATCAATGTTTTTCAGGAATGACAGCTACTGAATAAACAAAAATTGGTGATACTTGCCGCAGGCTACCTTGCGGTGTGAGGCGAGTTCCTATCAAGACCACCTTAGCTTTCACGATAAGGCGCTGTTCCATGTACCGACAAAACAACAATTACTGAACGCTCTACGTGTTGTTTGCAATGTAAAACACTGATTGTCATCTGTCTCAACTCGATTAACAAACAAACGTCAGCTGAGAAAAAACTTTTTATAACTCTAAAAGAATAATGAGAATTCATGCCAGTGGTTTGAAGATTTTTCTTACAACAATAATTTTTAACGGGCAACGGTTATGTATATACGCCTGGCTGCATCGCAAAATTTGTTTGAAAAACGTTGTAAAGTGACCTATCACAGCAAGGTCCGCCACTGAATCACTTTGACATATCGATGACATTTGGCGGTCAATTTCTGTGTTAAAAAGATCTTCACCTGTTTTGTTAATGGTAGCTGTTCGTTATTGAAAACAAGTCGCAAAAATAACCTTAAAAGGCAAACGGCAAAAGCTTGAACACTGAAGCCAATTAGTAATTGTCAGCATTTCTTTCAGATTTGCTGACAAATGCGTTCTATTTTAAAAAGGTTAAATCTAGAGATTTAGAAACAAACAAATGATTGTCTCAAGGAAGAATAAGGAGTTCCGGCGCGATGGCGGCAGGACAATAGGTAGAAGAGCTGAGATAATCGGTAGAGGTCATCGAGGACCGACGGGAGGTTGCCCAAAGTGACGAGTCGACGCGAGGGTCACTCGTGGTCCTTTGAGCGCACCGAGTACAAACAGATTATGCGAATGGTCACAACGCTACTTGCTGGCCGTGGGAGGAAATACTTGGGCAAACATAATTTAAAACGAAGAAATAAACCATCCATTATACTTATTCATAAATGAGACTCGTGATAAAATTAGTGTATTCGCCATGTTTCGAAAGGTAAATTAAAAGGAGCACATCGATTGGGCATTTGATGTTTGCCCCCAACAAGCAGCAAATGAGCGCTTCCTCATTCACAAACAAAAACAGAATCAAACGAGCGATTCACGTTCGAATAGCTCACGTTTTCTCATGTACACGGGTTATAAATCAATTATTATAAAACGCTAGAGCACAAGTTTAGCTGCACAGTTTGCGATTGGTTTTCGAGGGACGGAATTTGTAATGGGGTGCGCTGGTGCAGCTGATCAAGCATAGAACCGGCCAATCGATGGCAACTATTTTCGCACAGGTGTAGCGTTTTCACCTATTTACGGGTGGTACTGCGCGAAAAACAAATTCCGTTCAATCCTTCCTTTAGAGAACGAAATTTCAAGGTAATGACGGAAACGACGTGCCTTTGAGTTGGCTATTGGTTCAACTGCGCAGCGTCAATCCCATTAGAGACTGCAATTTTCCGTGACGTCGGAAGTTGCGAGATGCGCGTGCGATCGCTATTACTGCCACGAACGGAAATTGTTACGAACGAGGCGGAAAGTTAACAAACAAGAGGACATTTGCACAAAAAAGGCTTGCCGAGTAAGAGTCAAACTTTCTCTTACATGAAAGATAATTGCGAGTGATTTGTTTAAAAATGCAGAAATGTGTTAATTGAGGACGGAAAGAGAGAACAAAAAGAAAACACAAACATTTGTTTTTAATTGTGAATTTCCGGAAAATTCAATGCTAAGAAGCAAACATAAGCACATGTTAACCGCAACAATGTGAATTGGAAGGGTTGGTTCTCAAAGTACGGCTGCCAATTAGCACCCGAACACTTTATCTTTCTAATGAGCGCTGCGCAGAGGCTAGGTATGCGCAAAGGCCGCGCGTGGACAGCGAGGTCAGCGGCGGAATGGACCATCTGCCAGGCAGACTCACAAAAACATCGATCGCAGCACTACGAGCTGGCCTTTACACCGGTGCAAATTCAAAATCGCGCGCGACGCAGGAACGTGCGAATGGCAGCCGGCGGTCGGCATGTGTATGTGAAACGCAACTCGCCCGCAATCTATGACCCCCGTTAAATTTAGATCAAATGTTACCATTTTATTTTAAAATTTTATCATTTTGATAAAAGCTCCATATAATTGAAATGTTACGTAATACAAAATGGCTGGAAGCAAATCACACATAGTTTATCAGAAATCAAATATCAAAAAGATAATTATATTTTTCTTTTCTCAAACATATTAGACTGCTGCTGAGAGCATAATTACAAGCCGCAATGAGGAAAATCAATGCTTCCCGTGGCATGGGCTACGCTGGTCTTTTTTATTGCATTGTCGCGGCGATGCGCAGAATAGAGCTGGAACACGCACAAGCTCTTTATTGCATAGGAATGCAGAGAATTAATCTATGAATATTAAAGCTGGCCTTTCGGTTGTTACCCGGTGGAAGTGTTCCTCGGCCGAAACTCTCCCCTTAAGCCCATAGGATCAGTTTTCACGGAGTAATCCACTGTCGTTTGTCAAACCCTTGATGTATAGCGGCAAAGTGATGCAAAAGTGTAGCTAAAGTGGAGCCTTTGCAAAAATAAAAGCATTTGAATCCTCACCCCACGCCATTTTACAAAAAATATATCTGGAAGCAATCGCGATGCTGGGTTTTCGTACATTGTTTTGACGGCTAGACCACGCCCACGTAACTCACAAGCACTCTTGGTCCAAAATGAACGGACCGAGTCGTTTGCTACATTTCAAGCCGTTTTCATAGCCAATGAAATTCTGAAATCACAGCGTCTTCAGTGATAAGAACCTAGTGAAGGATATGCACCGTTCCCTTAGCAACCTTTTTGGTAACCTACTGAAAAACTTCAGTTTTAGAACTCTGCCATATTTTGTTTTTTCCTTACACTAAAGTTCTGGTTGTATGTTTTTTGCTTGCTCATGACATTCTTGACCTATGCTTAGTAGAAATTCAGATGACTTGGCTTGATTGGGTAGCTCTCTTTGGGATATTTTTGTTTATATCAGTTTATGGAATTCTGAAAGGACGAGCTACAAGTAACAACTCCCGGGATGTCCTTATCGGCTCCGGGTATGTGTATTCATTTCGCAAAAACGACAATTTTCAGAATGTCTGTGATAAGTGTTGCTCTTTCAGTTTGCTCTACTTTCATTTCCTCTATCTCATTGCTTGGTTTCCCAGCTGAGGTTAGCTTGGAAAGATTTCAACACTCAATTTTTAGATATACTATTACGGGTCAATGATAGGCTGGTACGCTGTTGCATATTTTATTGCATTTCCTATTGTAGCTTACGTGTTTTTGCCGACTTTGTACAACCACAAGTCAGACTCAATCTACGAGGTTAGTTTTTCGTATTCCATCACGATCAATCGCGAAATGATTTTTCAGTATCTTGAGCATCGATTTAACAAAAGCTGTAAAATGCTAGGTGTAACGATATTTTCCGTGCAGGTAGGGAGTTTTTGAAATGGTTTTGCAAATAAAAAGTTAAGACTGTGCTCTACAACGCCGTCGCTTTGTATGCTCCTGCTATGGCAGTAGCTACTATGATGGATCTACCGATTGGGGCGACCATACTTGCCACCGCCACTTTTGCTGCACTCTACATCAGCGTTGTAAGAAAGAATGTTCACGTGATAGAGTACAATTTAAGGGTGGAGCAAGGGCAGGAGTGCATACGAGTGCGCTACAAATGATTTTGATTGTGATCACTATGGCTGTAATTGTTGGTGTCAACACGAAAGAACATTCCATTAAAGAAGCGTTTTCAACAGCTTTGAAAGGACAAAGACTCGACATGGCTGAGTGAGTTCAATATGTGGCAGGAACAAATTATAAAATTTCCTAGTTACACTATGTGCAAAACCAAAACATTTCAGCATGCGTCTCGATCCACGAGTTCGTCACTCAGTCGCCACTGTGTTGATCGGTGCCACTTGCAACATAGTCAGTCTTTTCGCTTCCAACCAACTTAGCATGCAAAGGTTTCTAGCCATGTCTAGTCTTCGACAAGCCCAACAGTAAGAATAGTCTGTAACGAAAAGTTAACTCTGCTTTAGTGTGGTTCTGATGAACATTTTCTGTAACTTAATTATTCTCCTGGGGTACATTTTTGTCGGAGTTCTCATTTATTCTCGCTATGCAGACTGTAATCCTCAACTGTTTAATGTCAATGAGGTATCAACATAACAGTAAGATAAAACTGTTATTTAGTTGTTTCCACGATTTGTCCTCGACAGCTTCAGCCATTTACCTGGAATGAATGGGTTGTTTATCGCTGCAGTCTATAGCGCTGGAATCAGGTGAGGATGAGTGTTTTGTAAAGCAGAAACCGAGGTTTAAAATACGGTTGTTTGTTTCAGTACTCTGTCATGTTCTTTTTCTGCTCTTTCGAATGTTATTCTGAAAGATGTGCTGATTCCATTTTCAAGCCGCGATTATTCAGAAGAAATTTTAATCAAGCTGTCGAAAGTTTTGCGTAAGTTAGAAACTGAAAACGTTCAAAACGGATTTATGTAAGCTTGGTTCCTGGCCGCAATAACAGCAGCGATAGCATGGTTGTGCCAATATCTTCAAAGTCTTGTCTTGCAGGTATCTTGTTAAAATAATCTGGAAACAAGCTCTTTTCAGGTAGCTTTTAGTGTGTTTGGGGCCGTTGGTGGACCTGTTCTAGGGACATTTATTGCTGCCATGTTTATTCCAAAAATCGGTGGAAAAGCTTCAGTTGTTGGCTTGACAATGTCAATTGCAACTTGTGTTTCGATTGCCGTCGGAGCAATATGGAACAAGGTAGAATTCGATCATTTTTTTTTTTGCTTCGAACTAAGCTATTTATTTTGAAAAGTGACAGAGTTACTTTAGGTGACACCGGTTCGTCTACCCCTTGATTCCAGCTGTGGCAATGGAAGTAATTTCACCCCTGATTTTGAAAACTTTGGAAGAGTAATGCCGATAAACAGGTGACTATTGAACTAATAAACAAACAATAACGTTCAAGTTGAATCTGTTTGTGTGTTCAAGAATTTAGATTATTAGTATACATTTTTACCAAATTAATTAATACATATAAATTGCTGTCAAAATATAGGAAATTTGTTTTTACTTCAGTGACAGCGTTTGGGTGAACATCACGGAAATTTCGTATCAATACTATGGCTTGATTGGAGTTGTAGTGAACATTGTCACTTGCATTGTTTTTCAATATTTCTTCGACTTGATAAAGTCAGGAAAAGCCGACACCAAGGTAAACATGAAGTTATTACAACTTATCTATTGTTTTAGACTAATAACGACGTTGCTACTTCACTTCTTTGAAACGTTATTCCGTTCGTCATTTGCTCACTTAAAATTTGTGATATTCACATTCCCGATTTTTGTTGTTATCCGGTGTTACAAACAAGCATTAAATGGTTTTTTTATTTTCTACATTCTCTATGCGCCGTTCTAGCATTTGTTATAAAGTCCACAAAAAATTAGCGGATGACGCCGAACACTCTGCGTGTCTGCGTGTCTGACTGTCTGCCCATGGCCGTCTCAGCTGGGGATAGTTGTCAAAAAACAATATCGCCATTCTTCTATAAAATTTCAAGCCTTCTTCCACATACTCGATTGAGATTGATTATTTTTTTTACCAAAACTGAAATACCGAAAAAAAATTGATTGATACCACGTGTTCCATGTTTTGTTTTTGAAATTGCGGAACAAAAGCGATGGTTATTTGGTAATTGCATGTTTTTCTCCCGAGCTTTGCACTGCGTTTTTTCCGAGTTAGCATAGAAGCCTTCAAAATGTTTTAAACACTTTCACATTTTTCGTATTTTTTAATTGTCCTGTCTTATCAATATTTCGGCCTGCCTCATATCTCTCCTGCTCGCTCTCACTTCTCGCTCAATAATTCGATTCTTTGCAGATCATGGGGTATAAACCAGACATCGATACAATTGCACTACCTATTCTTTTTGCTACCACTGCCTTCCTCACATTTCTCTATTATCGCCTTCCCATAGTTTTCTACGCCATTCCCGTTTTGATTGGTTATGTGTTGATTAACCATAGGAATCAAACGTGTGACCCAAAACATGTGAGTCAACCCGTATTCAAGTAAATTCAAATGCTTTCTTCAGGTAGAGGCGTTCTTTCACGGGTTTAGGGTTGGTGGTCACAGGGGATCTCCTCACGTTTTCCCCGAAAACAGTATGCAGGGTTTCGAACAGGTAACAGAGATTTTGAAAATGTAAATATGGAAACAATTGCAGGCAAAGTTGGAAGGAGCTGATTTGATTGAATTCGATGTAGCCCTCACAAAAGATGGACAAGCCGTTCTCTTGCACGACGATGACTTGGACAGAACGACCAACATGAAAGGACCCATTAGAGACAAGATGTTCAAAGAACTGGCGGATGCGAATATCTCAGCCAACTTCAAACGACTAGTGTTAGTTTATGTTTGTTTTAAAACAGCTAGAAGCCCAGTAAATTTTAAAAAAAATACAACAAAAACAAACAAATACTAATGTGTTAGATTTTGTCGAACATTTTTGTAAAGTCCAAAGTATTTCAGTATTTGCGCCATTCAAAATCCTAGACGATTCACATTTCCCCATCTGGAAAGCTTGAAATCATGGTTTTCAGATTATGGAAACCTCACATGAAATTTTGACTATTACCATGATTAATTTAAAACCGAATGTTTTAGGTCTCCAATGGGTGTCAATAGTCCGAAGGCGGAAGGGATTCCCACAATTGAGCAAGTTGTTCAATGGTCAGTAAAGAACAAAGTCAAAATGTTGTTTGATGTTAAAGACTCTGATTCCGCTGTAAGTTTCTATTTAATACAAAACTCTTTTTTAGTTAGTGGACATCATATCTCGGCTCTTTGAACAGTACAAACTGCACGATAAGGCAATCGTTTGCAGTTTCTTCCCAATGGTCATCTACAGGATTAAGCAAGGAAATCAGAAAATCATTACAGGTATCAACATTTTGTGAATATTTTAAAGAAACTTTCAGGGCTAACATGGAGGCAAAAGTTCTTTTCTCATCACGATATTGAAAACAAGCGTCCCCGTTATTCGGGACTAAAACACTACATCTTCACAACTTTTGATATGGTTCATGTGGCTCTTCTAAGAACTGTCACTCCTTGGTTCCTCGGCGCGGACCTGCTTCTGACGAACAATCTTGACATTTCTGAGTGAGAAAGACGAGTTTTTCAAGATGCAAAGATATTTCAGATCTCTCGTGAATGAGCAAAAATCTTGGGGACGTAAAGTTGCTGTTTGGACTGTAAACGACCTAGGAGAAATGCACTGGATGGTGGAAAAGCTGGGAATCCCTATCCTCACTGATACTCCTTCTGTCATAAAAGAGCTCAAAAACCTCGCTTCCCTCCGCTCAAAGAACTACGTGAATTAATTTATTCTCACAGCAATATAAACGGGCTCAGTTGTCTCGAATGAAGTTTCTCCTGGATATGTACACAAAATTCTTTAAAATTGTCAGAGACCATCAGACGTAGATTGTTTTCGTCTCGTTGAAGCAGCGGTTCTTTCTAAAAACGAATTTTGCTTGAACGCTAAGAAAATTTCCAACCTGTAAGAGAGAACTTCCTAATGCTAAACCTAAACGGATTTGTTATTGAGCGTTTTCTCTCCTTCTTTGAAATCGTTGTTTGTTCTGGCTCCCTGAAAACATTGTTAATCCAAAAGAAATTGTAAAACTTACAAATCGGCTTTCATCACAGCCTCCTTCAACATATTTTCTCTTTCAGCAAGAGCTCTCATTCTTGATGCCTCCTCCTTAAGTTAAGGCTTTAGGCAAAAAAAACAATATCTCTACCTCCGGATTGGCTCGTTTCTTTGTCCAAACATGCAACGAAAACATCAAAACGGCTACAATAGCTAAAAAAGAAACGGCAGCTATTATGATTACAACTCTTGATTTGATCTGAACAACCACACTTGTACCACTAAAAGAACAATTACCTGCTGATTATTTTTCTTTCTGGACGTTTTTGCATGTCCGACGAATTCCACAACACATTTCGGATATGCAGCTATGTGAGGTCCAATCTGCGAACACTCGTCGCAGTGCATTCCTTTATATTTAGCCGGACACACACAAGACCGAGAATGGTTCTTTACATCTAGGATTTTTTGGACTCTTTCAACGGAATGAAGCACCTGCATAACCATGATAGCAGACGATGTGGTCACAATAGTCGCCTTCAAACCCTTTGTTGCAGATGCATCTGAAATACATTGTTTGGGACTTCAGCATTCAGAAGTGATTCATATGATAATTATGAGTTTTAAAAAAGGGTGTGTACCATTCCTCTCACGTACCTTCCGTGTTTCATGGCCCCAAAAACACAATGGCTCGTAAACTGGCACTCTTCCCCAAAAAAGAAACCAATGCATTCGCACTTTCCGTCCTTCCATTCACCTTTGTCATTACACTGAAACCGGTAGATAGTGTTATGCAAGAAAAAACTTTCGTTATTACCTTATTGTCTAAACGATACTCGCACAGATCACCTTTGAAACCTTCCTTACAAATACACGGCTTACTGAACAAAAAACTGTCGGGGTCGAAACGTTTTCCCACAGAAATTCCTCCATGTTCTGGAAAAAACTGTTTGAAAATGTGCATCTTACATATCATTATATTGTAACTTACCGCATTTAAAATCCTGGCACGTTGGTCCAGTGTGGGGATGAGGGCAGTGGCAGAGACCACCAGCATATATTCCACCGTTACGACAACGGTCTTTGGGGTCGTCTTTTAGTATATTTTCCAAAGCATCTCTTCGATGTAATATCCTTAAAAAACAATAAAACCACTTATATTAACGCAGCTAACCGAAATATTTCTATATCAGACGTTGATATATTTTCTCGAGCTTCCGTGAACATCAATAATACCGTCAAAGAGACTGTGAAAACTATGAAAACTGACATTCTGAAAATGACTTATTCTCTATTTTGTTATAATATGTTCCACATTAGCTCAAAATAACGTATAAATGTTCTTTGCGTTTGAGTATTTGATTCAAAGATAAAACGTAATGTTCGACTGTGCAGGGATGAAGGAATGTGACATACAGGATGGAGATTATGAATTTTCATGAAGAACTGTAAAATCGCAGCGTGAGAAAATTAAAGATTTCAGGCTTCAAATATCAACCTGGCCGAACAGATAGATCATAGATAGATCAAAAAAGAACACAATGCAAAGATTTATCTGTGTCGAAAAAAATCGCAAACGATCTAAATTGGCGCAAAAGAAAAGAGGGTAGAATGCCCTTTGATAAGAGGTCTGGATTAGTTTTCTGGTCTTTATTTCGCCAAGAAAACACAGCAAAAACAACGTTTTTATAAAAACAAATTGATTGTCCAGATATCGTAACTTCAAAGTGGTTTTTCTAGCTCTATCAGCAATATATGCAAGTGACAGGAATGCGTCTTATCAGTGTCCAGCGAACACGTAGCCAGCGGAAAAGTTGCGGAGGTCCGCGGATACCCGAGAAAGGTCGCTGAGAAAGGACAGCCAGCTGTCGTTCGAATGATATGGTATTGATCGATAAGGACGATGAATCGATACCTGGCTGATGTTTATCAAGTGGTCTGGTTCCAACTAAGAGTTTTCGATCACTTAGACCGAATGTGAAGAGGAAATTGAAACGGAGAACGGGTAGTGAGACGACGACAGAATGGATTCACGCGCACCCGATCTCTTGGAACAATGCGTGTTTTTTGCGTGGATAGGTTCGATCGTGAACATACAATTGTGGAGTAGTGGTACAACATTTTTCAATTACGTATGTTTAGTTGCTTACAAATATGCCAAAAGAGATTCTCTGTTCTATTTCAAGGAACCCAAACCAAACTTACTCATTTATGTACTTTCTTTTCGTTCAGTTGTTGAAATATTATAGAACAAAGGAAGTTCTAGTAAGTTTAAGTTTTTCATAATATAGTATCCGTGTGGCCCGATTCTCTAAGTTCCTTATAATGACAAAACCCTCCGTTTGGAAGTGGTTTGTGTAAAGAATGCTCCGTAGCCAATAACTCGTGTCACATGTGGTCACATAAACAATATCGCGGATGCGCGATAGGTCATTCCTGCCCCATCGCTTTTGCTCGCGGCTCGCTTTGTTTGGACCAAAAACACTTCAAATATATATTCTTCTAAATCTTAGATTCTAAACTTTCTAACATTTTTTCAGATCATTAGGAAATTGATTTTTTAGATGTGTTCATAATCGTGTTTACAGTTTAGTCCAGTTTCTTTTATTGTGGACAATCTCTCGTATGCGATAGGATCTCGCTTAGATCCAACTCCATTAGCCGCTAGCCAGCGGTCTACCTTGATATCGATTTTCTCCCGCGGGCGGCTGCGTCGCGTCATTTCCCTCTTAATTACTGCTCAGGTTAAAGAAGAAAAGCAAAACAAAGATATAATGAAATAATTAGCTACAATTCGTATTTCAAGGTCCCACGGCAAGTTGATGGCTTTTGTGTTCGTTTGTCGTTTGGATAGTTTATGGGAAATGACCGGCCCTTATCTCCCGGTGGTCAGCGCGATTCAGTGGGTGACTAACACCATTAGTCAGTTGTTTCTTTTTATTGTAAACCATTGTGCTCCCAAGCCGCAATGAATCTGTGCGCTCAGAAAACACTACTTTCAGTTGTATTCTCAGTTTTTACGTCAATTTTTCAATTTCAACATGTAATTATAGCATGTTAGGTCTGAAGTATCTTCTTATCTGATTAGTAGAAAACTTACATACCGCTGTAAACACTTTTTTTACCTTTGAACCATAGATTTCAAACACGAAATCCCATTGATGCCCCCGGCAA
>LNBV01001770.1:0-25569 GCA_001513535.1 Oscheius sp. TEL-2014 | reverse complement strand
GAACAAATAACAATTGTTATCATACAAATTTATGTAGTTGGAATGTTTTTCATTTGCGAAAGTGCTCGGCTCGCTGACGTTTAATCGGCAGAAAACGTTTTGTTTCCAACTGCACGAATTGCCATTAAAAATTTATTTTCCGTTTAGCATCCTCAAATGTTTTGCAACTTTTTCTCTATATGGTTTAATTTGAATATAGTGGTCGTTTTAGGGTGAGAAACGCGAAAAAGAATGAAACACGTGACTGCTAGTTGCCTTGAGGGTAGCGACAACTGAGAAGAAATAACAGAGGCAAACAATGTTATCTGCCTCAGATATGAACTACTTTGTGAAAACAGAAGGCCGCAAAAACGTTTGATGATCATCGAATGAGCTTTCTTTGGCGAACGTAACTTGAGTGAAGAAGAAAGAACAAAAGATCACTTCTTTTTGCACCATCATCGTTATCACTGCAAAAATGGAGAACGGAAAACGCAGAGCAACCGCGCGCGGAAAACGACGCGAAGGGCGCAAATACAGCGGCTTTCTCTCATCCGATCCTCAGATATCCTGTCTTTGAAAGGGGCCTCTTCCATCTTGCCCAAGCGGAAAAACAACAGCGCTCCACAGCTTTAGCAAGAAGAGATTCGGCGAATAACACCCAAACTTTGCGCAATTCTTCCACGTCTCGGTCGCTTGTTTTCGCCAAATAGCCTTTTAAAATGTTTTCCCCTGAGGCAGTAGTAACCTTCCTGGTCTCGTGCAATAAGAAACCCGGAATTCTGCATCAAAAGCACCTCATTTGCAATGCGGATTTTGTTGTTGTTTTGTGGTTCTAACGGACCCCAGCTGAGTATCAGCTCAGCGCCGCTCGGGCGACCTACGCAGCCAATTCGATGGACATCGATTGCGCGGGCCGCCTGCAGCTGCGCCCAGAGTTGTTTTGTTTTCTGAGAGAACTTGTGTCCACCGTAGCCCAGTGATTGTCGTTTTACGCCGCTTGGGATTTTTGGGGACGGCTGGTTTTCTATTTTTGGCTCCGGAAGCGTGAAAAACCACAATATTACTTGTTTTTCAACCGAATAACTTTTATTCATCAACAAAATCAACAAGTTCCGGACATAATTTAATCTTTTCTTCATGTTCGTCCTATTTATTAACACGATTTGGTCAACAATAACGTCAAAATGCTTCTATCACTTTGTTTTCACCACACTTGTCCACATTTTTCATGTTTTCTTGTAATCATTCAAGCAAAAGTTCCGTTTAGTCCTTTATAGCATTTACCTGCTTCAAAACACAAAACATTTTCTCAGTTTATCAAAACAGAAGAAGAAATGCATTTGAAGTGAATGACTAATTTTTTAATATTTTTTTTTCAGAATGGCTCACTATTTTGAAACATTTATTCGTTTGTATTTTAAAATTATGTGTGTTTTTTTTAAATCTAACATTTGTGTTCAGCATGCCCTTGACAGGTAAAAATCAAAAAATTGAATGACGTCATCTAAACTCCACTTTTGCTTGTTACTGTAAAAAAATCGCAGAACATGAGGATTTCGCAAACTTATCTGTGTATTTTTTTATATTAACGATCATTTTTCTTTTTTGTTGTCTTCAACAAAGCGTTTCCTTTTTTGTTTTCAGGGAATTGTGCTGCATTTTTCAGCCAATCAAAAGACAAAATGTATCAGTTTTTTAAAGTTTCATTTTCTATCTTAGTGTGGTTCAAATGAATTGTGTGAAGCAAAAACGAGAATAAATAAATTGATAGAAGCAATGGGGAAAGTTGGGTGCTAGCGGCGATATTTTGACAGTAGGTGTCGAAAACTGAAAATTGGGGACGATTGCTGTTTTCACTAAAAGTTTTGATTGGCCGTGGCTGTTTTCGGCCACTTCCTGTCTTTTCGTTGCCTCTCCTTTTTCCCTGCGTCCTTTCAATTTCCCCTTGAACTAACGCAATTTCCCGAGTGTCCTACTGTAGGCGAAAAATATTCGATTCCTCAGTGCGTTTTCTGTTCCCCAGTCACGCGACCTTCATTATCTCATACAATCCGCGCTCCGTTTCAGCTACCGTATCCACCAGTCCCCTACAATTAACAGATTCTTTCTTTCTCCCCGCAGGTGTTTTACATTTTTCTGTTCTCAGTGGTTCTACCGCAACGTCGCCGCTATCAGTCGGCGTCTGTTTGCCCTCGGGTCGACGATTTCATGAACCTGCCAGTCTGTGACTGACGCGTCAGTGAATAAGCGCAGAGCCTACCTCCTCCGTCGATTTGGCTTTCCGCTGCCAATTTTGTTTAGATTGAGGCAGAGCTCTCGCTCGATTTTTTCTCGCCGCTCATTCCCATACCGGAGATTATCACTCGAATTCAGGGTTTCGCAATCAGCGAAAGGGCATATCGATGTGGCCCCGCGGCGCTCCTCCTACGCTGCTCTTTTGAAGTTTAATGTCTTTCACACAAATTACTTCTTTTGTCGCAGCTAATTGCTATTTCCTTTTCGACTACCGCCTTTTCACTGATCACAGGTGTTACGTGCCAACAGCTTTACCAGTTCCACTCTAGACATTGTTGCTAGGCAAAACAAAACCGATACTTCCGTATATTCGGAAGTCAAGCAAAGTTTTTGATGCACAATTTCACAATCACAATGAAATCGAAAACTGCCACGTCACAATGAAATCTATTGATTAGTCATTTCATACTGATTTGAAGGGCAACCAAGCACAGACTTCTCATTCTTTGGAAATTCATTTACACCTTTTCCATATTGCAATGTCCAAAGGCATCCTATCTATCTCAGACCTTAAAACCTTTGATTGAAATGTTTAGATGGTTTCGTTGGCATCAAATTTGTGTTTTTGAAACGGATTCGTCAGTAAATCATATGTTTTACAAAAATGGGCTTTTATTTGAAGAATATAATTTTGCTAGTTGTGATTCTCGTTTGAGTTGAACTGATATTACCCAAGGACGTTAACGAAACCACATAATGACATAGTTTTCCATTTCGAACGGAAATATCTAAAGTTCACCTTTAAATGGATTATGTTTTCGTTGATTGATTTGATTTGGGTTCAAAAAGGCGTGCCAAAGGCTATCCTTGGCGCGATCTCCCAAGCCGCTCCGAGTTCCGGATCGGGACAGGCTCCCACGATCCTTTGCGCATAGTCTCGTACCCACTTTAGACATTCGTTCCACCTGGTTGCCCCACAAAACACCAGAAACCAAGCGATAACTTTACCCAGAACCGGCTGAAATTCAGGCGGAACCGTTTACCCCCGCGGCGAGTGCATTTCCCGATGAAAAAAAGTGACCTACTGTTTGCGTTGAGCAAATTGCAAATCACAAACTGCTCCAGCTGGCGCTTTTCCGAGGTTGTCGTGTAATCGACGTGCTGCTTCGGCCTTATCTTATCTGAAGTGTCAGTCAGACCGCTCCGTCCAATTACCATGTGTTCCATTGTGATTCATCCGCTTTCCAAATCTCCTTTGTCATACAAATTTTTCACCAATTTACATTTTAGATGTGCTAGTATGTCGGTAAACGGGACTGAAGGTAGTACGTTTATCAGATCGGCGACGGCCCAGGGCCTCGCGGGAATCTGCACTTGGGCGGCACTCTTCATCACGAGTCACCAGGTAATCCATACTTTTGATCACAGTCAGTCCGGTCTCTCATGGTAAATCGTCAAATTAGATGTAATACTTTTGTTTTCCAACGCAACTGTTTTCGCTGTAAACAAGAAATCACGGTGGAAAAGGATTGCCCTGACGGTGATTCACCTTGAAACAATCGATGAGTCAAAAGTAAATAGAAAAAGGCGAACATCCGAGCGTTCCAATCGAAATGTGATAGATCATGTGACGACCGACAGCTTTTATACTGTCTAAAAATGCATAAGAACATAGAACAAGCGATTTGAAGTAAAATAACACATGTGAACAGTATATGTTTTCTTGGCTAGTTTCTGTTTTTAGCCCTGTTGAATATGTTTTCTGATTTCAAACCAAAATTTTCGGAAATTTTGGGCAAACAGAAACATAAAGCCTGAATTCACGTGTTTTTTTTCATAAATCAAAGCTATAGTTACACAAAAGTTACAAAAGAAGTGATTCTTGGTGAGCCGCTAAAAATGAATACTTTGAGATAAACGACATATTATTTGAATAAGGTAAATTAAGTCCCTATTTTATAGCAAATGCAAACTTTATAACCATTTTTGTTTAGATCTACCAACACTTGAGATGGTATTCGTGCCCCGCCGAACAGCGTTGGATTGTCCGAATCCTCTTTATCGTGCCGATCTACGCTTTTGACTCATGGCTTAGTCTGATCTTTTTCTCCGACAACGTGTACATCTACTTTAACTCAATTCGGGACTGTTATGAAGGTTAGTGGTTATTCATTTCTTTTCAATACATTCTATTCAGCATTTGTAATCTACTCGTTCCTCTCCCTATGTTACGAATACCTAGGCGGCGAAAGCAACATTATGGCAGAAATTAGGGGAAAGCCCATTAGGTTGGTCCTTTCTGTCAGATTTCAATTGTTTTTTTTTTGTTCAGGCCGACCAATTACTACACCTTCACCTGTTGTCTTGCTGGAAAACAGTACACCATCGAGTTCCTGAGGTTCTGCAAACAGGCAACCCTTCAGTTCTGTTTCATCAAGCCGATCATGGCTGTGATCACCTTGATTCTGATGGGAATGGGCAAGTATGAAGACGGAAACTGGAGGTAAAAAGGACTTTTTAACTTTTAAACAATCTAATTTAGCCCTGATGAGGGATACCTTTGGATCACTTTGGTCTACAACGTCTCCATCTCTCTTGCTCTCTACGGACTCTTCCTCTTCTACACCGCTACAAAAGACCTCCTCTCTCCCTACAGCCCCGTTCTGAAGTTCTTGACCGTCAAGAGCGTCATCTTCCTCTCCTTCTGGCAAGGTTAGTTTGCTTTTCATCTTTGTAAACCTCCTTAAATTTTAGGATTCCTCATCGCCGTTCTTGGTGCGACTTCAGCCATTGATCCAGTGAAGGACGCTTATGGAAACATTATTATAAACAAAGGTATGCTAGTGTTTGATTTGTTTTGCAAGTTTGGTTTTAGGAACTGTTGCCGCTGGATGGCAAAACTTCCTCATCTGCTTGGAAATGCTCGGGGCCGCCGTTGCCCTTCGCTTTGCCTTCGGAGTTTCAGCTTACGCCGATGCCCATTCAGGTAAGCCGATTTCTTAATCGCTTTCTTAAAAAGATTTCCTTTAAAACGTGTTCGACATAATTACCAGCGAGTAGGCTTTCGGCCCCCAAAATTGGTAAAACGATACCAATCTTAGGTACACAGAACACTGCATGTTTCATATGCACTGCGTAAACATTGTAGAGCAAACGAACAGTTTTATGAATTTGAAATTTCATTTTTTTAGTGAATAGTGCCAATGACGGTCGCCCGGTGACTCTTCAATCGATCAGTTCATCCCTGAAGGAGACGATGAACCCCAAGGATATCATGCAGGACGCCATCCACAATTTCCATCCTCAGTACCAGCAGTACACTCAGGTATTCACAGCACACTGAGTTAAACACCACACTTATTTTCAGCATTCGAACCCGCAGCGATCGGTCAGTGGTAACTTAGCTTCAGGTTTTTAGTTTTCTTTCGTTCTCAGTGTTCTAACAGCTTGACCACGCACAAATAGCATGTCCTTTTTGTTTTCACTGTTACCCTTTGTTCTAACTGTCCTCTGTGTAGCTGAGACATTCACCAAGAAGCGGGTCTTGTGGAGGTGCACTTGGGCATGCTGAGAAGACTCTCACGACTTCAGGGGGCTTCTACGAGCGAGCCAACGACTTCGGAAGAGAGGACGTACCAGTTAGGAGGGACGCCTTCGGGTACGGATCAGTGACCCTCCATGCCCCGTCCTCAAAGATCCGACTACAACCCATTGATCTAAGTCACGACTCGCTCCTCCCTATTCCCCTATAGGGGAAGCCCTATGTTCCCATCCTCACCTTTGTAGAAAGTCTGCACAACTTGCCTTTTAGTCTGCATACATGGGTGTTTCTGAGATTTCATGTGCCTTACATTTGAAATTTGTTTTGTATATACCGCTGTAGTTAGTAGTTTGCTCCTATTGCATGTTTTGTAGTTTTCGCACTGCACGAAGGAACATAGCCAAAGGTTTTTTTTAGGACAACCAATATTTGCAATAACTTGTGCATTTAACTAAAGTTTTTATTGGATCCATGCAACCTTTCTTGAAGTATCACGCCATCTTTCTTTGTAAAAACTCCTTATGACGTCATAGGAAAATACATATGATGTCATACGAATTTATACAATTTGGCCTATGCTTCCTTCACGACTTCTGCACCTTTCCCTTTGTTGTGCTTTTCTTCATCCCTGGCTGTATTCTTTCCCTAAATATAAAAAAGCTTCTCCTTTTCCTTCTGTTGCTATGTTATTTCTTTGTGAGTGGTCAAGAATCTCTAAATTTAACCCATAAATTCAGAAACACTCATCTGAATAGTGTTTTTCAGGCAGCGGGAGCGAGCACCAGCCAGGACGAGACCCGTCTGGCAAGTAGCTCCGGCAGCAACTACGCGAGTATGGCTCACACTGGTGCCAACGGCGTGTCTACCCCCACCCAGCCCGGTGTGCCCACGGGCAATCTGCTCGACGCGTAGAGGCGTTGCGCTTGAAATGGCCGACCGAGAGCCGCGGTCTCATATCCCAGTGTTTATCCGAGGAAGCGGCGCGATCTCCTAGCACCTACGCCGCCCCTCCGCCTGTCCGCTCTCCTTCGGTCGCTTCTGTCTGCCGCCTGCGCCTATCTGTAAATTCTCCGTCTCTCTCTCGATGCCATGCTAGAGTTCTCGTGTCCACTCTTGTCGTGTTTTCTTTACTTTGTTCTCGCTCCCTACCCTCTCTCTATTTTCTTCTAATTCCACAGCTTTATATCAAAACGGTAATCAACATGTCCACGTTCTCTTGAAGCGTTCAAATGTAGAAAGCAAAATCAACTGATCGTTCCACCAAATCATATTTATCTATTCAATCTTTATCATATCAACAGAGAGAATTTTCCGTGTATTTCTGAAATTTCCGGTTTTCACTGTCGTCACATAGCTTTGAATGAAGTTTCATTTCCAGAAATTGAATGTTCTTGGTTGTGCTGTTTCAGAATCACAGGTCTAGGAAGGTCAGCAAGAAGGGACTTTCAAAGCTACAACTGGGTACCTTGAATTCAGGGGAAGGGTGGTTCTACAAGCGCTGACGATTTAAAAAGGAGAAATTCACACACAAACATGACTTGATTCATGCAAAATTCATACTCTTTAGGGTAGGTAAAATGGCAGTAAATGGGCGGTTATATGTAACAAAAGTAGTAGGCGTACTTAGGACAAATAACTTTCCGTAACGTGCGATGCTCGAATGAGCGAAAACGAAGCAGTGACCAAATACAACTTGCAGCATGATTCATAATTTATATCACATTTATAGTTACCCATAACAAAAGAGAAAAAAATCCGAATCTAAGTATGGAAGTCGATCTTGAACTCGTTGGTGAGGTAACCACTGGGGGTAGTGATTTCCACCTCCGACTTGTCACGATTGTACTCAAAGTCCAAAGGATCAGGAGTGAAATCGTCACGGTAGATGTGGCAGGTACGGGGGTAGAATTTGGCTCCTCTGATGACAATTCTCTCGATGTAGATTTCACTATCGAGTTTTCCCTTAGAGTTGAGCTTCTTGTTAGTGATGGTGTGGAGATAGTCATGGGTCCTGAAGAATGATTTAGATTCTTCAGACGCTTCTGGAGCGCTTACTTCTTGAAGGTGATTCCCCAGTAAGCAAAGTCTCCCTTCTCATAACCGTAAGTCTCTCCATCATCGAGGTAGATAGTTCCGTTGGCGAATTCTCCTGAAGATTGATTTTAAATTTTCTTTTGAAAACACTTACCCTTCCTATCAAGAGCAATATACAGGGTGACAGGGACCTCCCTGGATTGCTTGGCACTGGCCTTGACTTCATCTCTGACGACCATGATGGTACCACCACGTTGGAACAGTGGAATTGTCTTAAGATTGGCGGGGTTCTGAACAGCTCCAGGAGCGGGACGAGGCTTTCCGGTGTCGAACTCATACCAAATCTAAATGTTTTGTGTTTATTAAGGACAACGTTACTTTTTACCTCGCGCTTTCCGGGCAAATACGTTGAGGCCATAACCGCGTTAGGCTCGACGATGGGCTTGACCAAGAGAGCGTTTCCAACCATGAACTCACGGTCCTCATCATATCCTCCCTAAAACAAACATATGAATAATTACATAACTCTGCGATGACAAAGCATGTTTAATGTAATCAAAAGTGTGTTTACCTCATCGTCGCTGAACTCCAACCAGAAAGGCCTCATCACCGGCTTTCCGGTAATAGTGTGCTCGTAGAATAGGGTATATCTAAATTTGATGATCCCTATTTAAATCAAATAGAATCTCACATGTAGGGCAAAAACTTGTAGCGCATCTGAATAGCCTCGCGGATGGCTTCAGTAGTGGTTTGGTTGAACAGCCAAGGCTCGCGTCTCTTGGAATCCTGGTGAGAGTGTCCACGGAAAAAGGGCTGGAAAGCTCCGGCCTGGTACCTATCAAACAAATTTAAGAGTTTCACTTCCAACCAACCATCGCACAAGAAGTTCCTCATCGGGATTTCCAAAGAATCCTCCAACATCGGCACCAACATGAGGAATACCGGCTGTGGAAAGGGAAAGAAGCATAGGGATGGAAGCCTTCAGATGACCCCAGTCGGCAGTGTTGTCTCCAGTCCAGACAGCGGCGGATCGCTGAGATCCAGCGAAGAAGGAGCGGGTAAGGACGAAAGGACGGAGATCAGCAGAACGCTTCTTCAGTCCTTCGAAGGTAGATTGATGCTGAATTTAAGAAATAGATTTATATGTCATTTAAACGTACGTGGTAGAAACCGTACATGTTGTGAACATCACGGTGTTCCACTCCTCCGTGGTGGATCGTGTCCTTAGGCAAGGTGATCTGAAAACAGGCGGTTTAGGCAAGATTTATGAACTCTACTGTTATTCGAAACTATAAGTTTGGTTAGATATAACAATTCTGAAAAAGTCTGGTTGTGAAAAAATTCAAACTTCGGTGAATTTCTTCTACTCTTTGGATTCGCTTACCTCGGGTCCATTGAACACGGAAGGTTCGTTCATGTCGTTCCAAATATGGACATCCTTGGTGGTTCCCTCATACTGAATAAATTTTTATAGAGTTTTAGATTTTTTAAATTCACCTTGTCAAGGCTGAACAAACTAGCCCAATATTCGCGAACTTCAGGGTTCAAGAAATCGAGGTAAAGAGAATCTCCAGGCCAGCAGTTTCCTTCAAAGTTGGTCTTCTTGTCGGAGTTCTTGATGAAGTACTTCTAAATTTCATCCTTTAAGGATTTCCCCATAACTTGCCTTGTCTTTAGCTGTCTTGTACACAGGGTACTTGCTGTCCTTGGCAATGTGGGGATCGACAATAGTCACCAACTTGCGACCCTGAAAACTGAAATTGCCTGCTATAAAAACTGTGAAACCTTCTCGGCGATCTCCTCGATCATCTGAGTTGGTTCGGGGAACTTCTCCTTATCCCAGGTGAAATACTTCTTTTTGTCAGTGTGCTCAATATCCAGCCAAAGCACATCAAGAGGAATCTCGTGCTTATCGAATCCTTCGACGACTTCTTTCACGTCCTTCTGGTCAACGTAGTTCCACCTAGACTGATGATAACCGAGCGAGAACTCCTGAAATAGGAATTCTTTTGATGACGTATGTATTTTACCGGAGGAAGAGGGTATGTTCCGGTGAGGGCAGCCAGCTGGCGGACGGAGTCAGCAGGGTTGGGGCCAAGAGTGACAAAGATGTCGATAAGTCCACTCTCTGACATAAAGCGGGTGTTGACTTGGTGGACATCCTTGGCACGAGTGTCAGTATCAGCGACGAGAAGAGCAAGCTTTCCCTTAAAATTTATTCTTACTGTAGGTGAAGTTTTAAGATTGACAAATACAATGTCAGGAGTATTCACACAACGCTAAATGTTTTCGCAATTCATACCGCCATTTAAAACTTGTCGTGCTTACAGTTTGAATTTTGGTTAACATACCTTGTCTGCAGTGTGAGACTTCACATCAACCCATGTTTCGGCAGCGTTAAGCCAAAGGAGACCAGTAGTCCTCTTAGGGTTAGCTCCAACCTAAAAACTTCAGGTATTTCAAACAGACTCAACCAAACAAGGTAAGGAATGGATCCATACAAAGCCATGGGTGATCCGAGTTCATACTCGAAGACATCAAGGTTGTACAGGCGGTAAGGCTCGTAGTTGCTGAAAACCGTTTATAAAGTTTCAATGTGGTTTGGGCTACCTGGTGTCACGGAGGTTGTAGCTCTCGGCATGCTCGGGGATTCCATACACGTATTTGACTCCAACGAAGGCGATGTCAACTCCAACGGAAGATGATCCTGAAAGGATAAATAACTTGTTCAACGTGCTATAATATAAAGGTAACACACATTTTCTTGTAACCTTTGCGACGGAGTTCTAGTGAGACCATCCGCTAACCAAAAAAGGTAAAACCTTCTAGACTGGTAGGTTTTACACAAAGGCGATTCATGGCAACGGCGCAAAAGTTTTGAAAGCAGTTGTTTTGTAATCTCAAACTTGTGGAACTATAGATCTGTTCTGCATTGTGAAACTAACCATGGGGCTTGGTGTCCTTGTGGTCTTTGAAGTTCTCTTCCCAGAATCCCTTATCCCTGTCGGAAAGAAGGATCTTCTTCTTGAAAGGCTCGAAGTAGAGCTGTCCATTAGAGTTGATGGAAGAGACCTGAACACCGATTAAAGACAAAGATGTATTCTTTGAATACCAGCTTATCCTTAGAGTAGAAGTCAATCCTAAATGGCTTGTGGGTAATGACGCAACGGTGTCCATCATCAGTGATGACCTTAGTGACAGTAGCATCAGTCTTCGTCTTCTTGAACCTTAAGAAAAAACCATAAGTAACTAACAAATTGAGCTTACTTTAGCTGAGGAAGGTCCTTGTCCTTCAAGGCGTCCAATGGCTGGAAACGAGGATGAAGGGCTTTTTCATCTTCGTCGATTTGGACACGGAAGGTTGAGTCTTTCAAAGCCACAACAGTCAGTTTAAGAGTGTGTTCCTGGAATTTAGGAATTGTAAAATGTGATCCAAACTCTAATACTGAGTTCTTGATCTTGGCCAAAACAGCGGTGTCGTTGAAGGTGACACTGTCGGCTACAACCTCATATCCGGTAGGTTGGAAGATTGCTCTCTGGCGTCTAGGAAAATAAGAAAATTGAAACTTCACTGAATGAAACTTACTTGCAGAATCCAGACTGAGAACATGTTTTGAAATTGGTTCTGTCCACGGCACCAACACCGGCCAAGAGGGTGACGGCAAGGACCCACCGGCCCAATGCCATTTCTAAAAATCCGAGTATGAAAAATGGGTCTCAAATTTTGTGAGAGAAGGAATACGTGAAAATGTGTGAAATGTTCGTAGCCCGAATGGAAAAGCTACGTGGCATATAATGGTGGTCAGCGGACTTCCAGAAAAATCGCGCAGCGGACTGGTTGCGCGTCGAGAGATGACCCTGAAACTCCTTGACGAGACGGCGAAGGACGGAGAGACTCAGAGATAAATATCGGTCCAACGAGGTCCGGGCGAGGTAAACCTTGACTCGGGAGGCAATTAAGGGCACGGGGACTGTTGTTTATAAGAGTTTTAGTAGGGACGCTGTTTTGAAGGCGCAAAAACGACGAGATTTTATGCAATGTGAATGATCAAAAATCTGCGTCGATCTTCAGCGCAATCTTGAAACATCAAAAGTTCGCCGATGGAAGCAGTTGTTTACTTGGTCGTTTGAGAAAGTCGCATCGATTTTATGCTACAGAAGACGAAAACTAACAAACGTAGAGTTTAACGAAGGTTCGCTTCACTTGTAGCAGGAATATTTCTTGACAGGAAACGTTTTTCCGCACGTCATGGATAGTAGACATGTCTAAGGAAGTGCCACAGATGAAAAATGTTTAAAATGGCTATAAACTGTCCACTTAACATTAGTCTAAATATTCAATTAATTTAGCAATTGTTTCTAAACGCGCCTATATTTATGGAATATACAGGTATGTGAGATATCAATTTAACGACGGAATGAGCAATTTTTGGGACAAGATGATTGCACTAATTCTTGCGAAGCTACTAAGCTAGCCCCTTTACGAATTTGTTTTCAATCCAAAAAAAAGATTACCATGTTCATTATTAACATCGAGTCCACCTAAACAACTAGCTAACTCCTTAATGAAATGGTCCGAATAGTGAATCAATATTTTCACTTTTTAGTGTTATAGGCGTTTGAAAAACTTTTTGAATAAAAAAGTGTATTTATTAGAAAACCATCAGATCTTCAACATTGATGTTGTTTAGGAATTTTACCGCTACAGCGGATTTAAGATAATAGAAAACAGCGAAAACGACGAAAAGAGCTCCGAAGATCCACATTGATGCAAAATCAAAGAAGAGGGCAGTGTAACGGCAGCATCTGCTTGTTTTTCTAAAAATTAAATAACATCTTTTCCTGAATGAAACAACCTCGTTTTTCTACACCTCAGGTCGTTCAACTCTTCATATACAGGTTCGATGTCGTATTTCCCTCTATTGCGACCGTTGCAGCATGTTGAGAAACTTCTGAAGATTTGCATTTATTACATTCTGTTGATCTATAATTACCGCGAACGTCCCATTGATGCCATACAGGTTACGCACACTAATTCGATCAAAATGCCGAGAACGAATAAGAGAGAAAACAGCTTCCACAGATCTGAAAGGCAAACATGATGTAAGTACGGTATATCAGATTTGCCTATCGCTGTAATTCCGGTTGTTTCAGGAAGGCCGGCAAGATTTACAGAATAGTGAATCATCAGAAGTACGAGGGACATGGTGATGAGGATTGATCGTGTAATGGCCATGGGTCCAAGACCAAGAGACATCCAACTGAATAAAAACAGCTATGCATTATCTGTACTCCTTTTCAAAGTATTTCATGTAGTTCTCCTTCCGTTCCCATGTTTCATTGTTAAATATTATAGTATGCTTGGTTTAGCTTAATGAATTGAATCCTGAGGTAACGTTAGAAGCCACATTGCGCAAAGTACCTGTGACGAGCAGCAGGTTTTTTTAACAACTTGAATTGTTTTTTATAGGAAATTTTGGCTAGTAAATGCCCAGTTGTTGTTAGGTTCACTGTAAACTCGCAAATTAAAAATCAGAGTGTTTTTCTTTACCAATGTTTTCCATGTTTTTAATTGTTTCCTTATTGTGTTTTTTTAAATTACCTGACAAGCATGAAAAGCACAGAAGGGAGGAAGAACAAAAGAAGGATTTTCTTGTGTCCTCGAGAAAAGTGGAGATTTAGAGTAATTTCATCGTAGACGCCACTGCTTTGGAAGACTTGTTGTTCAGAAAACTCAGCTCCCAGATATTTCAGGTCACCGATCTAAAAATATCAATAGCGAAGTGTAATTGAAAACAGTACTTCTTTAAATCCTGGGTCCTTTAAAAACTCCTCTTTGGATGTTTGATCCCACTTCACCAAATACGCATCTCTCGAGGACGCATCGTTTCTCCAAACAAGAGTACAAGTGGTGTTTCCAAAAGGATAATCAAGAGCATGGGTCCGGCAGGGAATGTCATGGTGTACTCTACAAAAAATGGTTCTGTATATATTTCCATGTACCTATATTGCATATTAACCGTTCCATTTGCAGTGACTTGCACCACTGCAGATTTCTTATGAACATGGATCGTATCCGCATTGGAGAACAGTTCGTCTGGCGTCCAGATCGAATCACGAAGTTTACCTGCGCTCCGTACTTTTTATAACATCGGCGACGCCAATCTCACCGAAATTAATTACACTGTGACACGGATTCAAGTGGGAAAAGTAGAGTGAGCTGTCCTGAAATGAAATCATGATTGTTTTTTCATAGTTTTGAGACCTCGAATCAAACAATGGGGGAAAACGTTTGTATCAGGTTTTCATATAGTGTTTCTACTGACATATTGTTGTTTTGTGGAACCTAAGACATAAAAACTGATTTAAATCTATTCTTATGCAACTGATTCGGTGCTCTAATATAGTACTAGGCTACAGAAGGATGTGGATTGATTTCTTAAGTGGAAACGTTTTTCGAACGTCACACACATGAAAAATGTTCAAAATGGATATAAATGAATACTTAAACCTAGTCTAAATATATAAAAACGCTATGTAAGCGTCTAGAATTTGTTGAAGATTTTGGAGGTTCTCAAAAGTATGCATCTATCAACGTTTGTAGGACTCCGAGAGTAAAAAGTACTCTCATTTTTTGTAACCAACTATTGCTTCATCTAAAGAGACAAATAGTCATAGCTTAAAATGAAATATAGAGTTAGGAAACCAGGAAATTGCAACAAAATGTTATGGGTTGTACAGAAGTACGCCCTCTTTTACAATGTACTGAAATGTTCGTAAGCGTAAAATGTTTAACAGAATTGTAAGAAAACAAGTAGCTTCAGTCGTCAGCCGTCTTTGGACGAAAGCTTTGTAAAAGGAACATCTAAAGCTGATAAACTAATTTCTTTGAAGAAACTTTCTGCTAAAGTGTTAAATTTTTCGAATCCTAACACACCGAAAAGTTTTTTCCAGCCGCTTTTTTTTTGGTTTGCAGAAGATCGCCACTGACCTCAGCGAATAGGAATGCTTTTTAGTGGCCAAAACATTGTAAAAGCAGTATCTGAAACTATTAAACAGGTACTCGTATGTGAAACAATCCGAGTTCTTCTACTAACCTGCCATCTTTGCAGCATCCTGATGTCCATTCGAAGTTTGTTCGTATGAGGAACGGTGCTCAACGAATTTACTTCAAGCCCGACATTCACAGTTACTCCTGAGTCTCCTTCGCTTGACGCTGAAACTTTTACAGTTTGCTAAATCCTTTTTTTAAGTTCCTAATATAAATATTTCAAACTTAACAAGATTAGATTATACGTTTTTTTAATGACCATTGTTGAACACGTTAAAAAACTCACTGGGAATATCCTGGTTAAACCCTGCCTCCGAAAGAGTTTCGATGACCTTCTTGTCATGTGCACAGTCATCCTCCTCGGCTCGAACTGCCAATAAAACCGCAACCAGACAGAGAATTCCGCGAAGGGAATTCATTCTCTCATTTACCTGAAACAAGAAAATGCGCCGAACGACACGGCATGAATCGCAGCGGCACGCGAAACTATCGCACAGAGTGTATCAAGTGTCCAGCCACAGAAGGTCGTTGTTTTTATTGGCGTAAATGATGAATATGGTTTATTGCGCAAAGGGTGCGTTCGGTTTGGAAGGCAAGAGAGAAAAAAGAGCGATAACGCGAACGCTTTCAATCAAACAGACAAATGCAACAGGTCAGGTTGCAGAAAGAAGTAAACACAAAGTTTCAAAGAAACTGAAACTGGAAGGTTTTTCAGTTTTTCGGTTTTAATATTTTTTTGACACAGGAAGGTGTGTCTGCCCAGCTTCGAGGAAAATCGCTAAAAACGAATTAACTTGTAAGTGCACCCTATCGGCATTTTCTTTGTCGTTTTTGTCCTAAACCATTGTTTCAAAGTTGAAAAACATTGACAGGATATGTTTAGCCAAAAACATTACAAAATGTTTTACAATATCCCAAATATGACACTCACAATTCACTCACAAACCGTTCTAATTTTAAGGTTTGTATGAGTTTTTTATTTCTACAAAAACGAAAAGCTCTGAATCTAGTCGTTGACCAAAAACAGCGCTACCATACTTGGACTGTAGCCTAAAATCCATAAGATAAAAGTGTTAGTGGTTATTTTTAACGTTTTTGCTAAAACATTTGTTTTTCTGCAAAAAATATGTCCAACAATTGAAGTTTTAGAAAGCGTCAAGTTTTAGAAAGCGTCAATCAAGAATTATACTGGAATTTTTTGGTTAGACTTGGCTGTTCACACAAAATAAAAACCGAAGCCTTTTTGGAAGCTAGAAACTACGGGTAACCCCAACAAACGCCCCATGTGGGTCGGAATACTGTTGTCGGGACGAAAGAGTATAGATGATTTTGGTCAGGTTCGAATGCCTTGTCGGGTGTAACAAGTGAACCTGTTCGTTCTCGGCTGAGATTTTCAGAATGCTCTGCGGGTGTTCGTAAACAGAAGAGGCCGTGGAAACAGTGAAGACCCAATGTTTAATGTTTCCCGGTACTTTTCCCGGGGCTCAATCGATGTGTGAAACGGTTCCCTGACAAAAACAAGCCAAATTGTGGACGGATGCGGTACCGTCTTATACCGTCTTATGCTGTACTCTACGTTGTTATGAAAATATGCAACAGGTTCCTATAGGTGCCATGTTAATTACTGTTACAATTTACTATAAAAACATACCAAAACACGGAAGTTTTTGCACACTTTCTATTGTCTTCCCTTTTTTGGCGTTAAACATTTTGCATCTCTTTAAACCCAGAGAAATTTTGAAAGTTTTATTTTACATCTTTTTTCGCATGCAGGAAACCAATAAACCCATTAATTCGACTGTCACCAGATTTTTAATAGATTTAGACTGAAAACACCTCGTTAAAAGCAACTGTCTTCATTTTGCGACAAAAACTGTATTCGATTTGAAATATGGTGTTTATTTTCTTGCAATGAATTTCCTAACAATATTGCTACCAATTGTGATAATGTAAGTCATACATAAAATGTTTGCCAAGTGCCCATTGTAAATTACGGATTTACAATTAGGTCATGATATACACTTTGAACATCATTGTTTTGCTATTACAAACGTCTGTTACCAAATAAACTGAATGTTAGTAATTATAGCCCTACCTTCAATCTTCATTTCAAGTTGTCAAAACATTCCCCATACATTTTTTAAAGGTAATGCTCACTTTTCAAAATTATCTTTACTTTCAATTGCATTGGTGCTGAACATTTTGACTACAAAATGTGTTCAGGGCGAATATAAATTCATGTGGATCTAGGTTTTATACAATAGAAACATAAATAGAATTGCAATCACTAGAAAAATCGTAACCAGCGCTTTGAAATCAGTGTGGCGTTCTTTCAATTTGTTCGCAACAGTATCGTTAGTCAGAGTGTTTTTGAACAGCTGCTTCAAGCCCCGATGGTCATTTCCCAGGTCTTTTGCTTAGATAACGCATTTTGTTAGATAACATATCGGCCCCAACGGCCATTCGAAGCACTTTCGCTTCACGACATGGTGGTGAGTTCCTGGAAACATTTTGGTTTCAAATCTCTGACGACGTTTCATTAAAAAAAATGACGTGCTTTTTTAAATCACTAAGCAAATATTTCGAAATGTTGTTGGTTGTTCTTCTTATCATGCGCATCTAAAACAGCCACCACAAATAACGCTGATATGAGCCCCCAAACAGTAGTCGCTGCGTCGACTAGAGTGGTTCTCTCAACGCCTATCAATTTGGTATTTCCACTTTCATTTTGTAAGAAAACCTTTTCAGATGATATCGATCTGTGCTGCTTCGCGAAGTCACAGCGGGGTAGCAACCAAGTCGAAAAAGAGAATCGACCAGCGCGCGCTATCAATCGACATCAGTGACCAGGAATTCCGGTAGGTTCTGTAGGAAAAGTCCTGAGACTAATCCTCAATTAGTGAACACAGGAACTGATATACGAACTTTAATGACAAATAGAGAGAGAGAGAGACACGTAGTACCAATCCTGTGTTTGGGTATCTGATGATCGCGGTGTAGCGATTGAAGTAGTCCGAGCGAAGCAGTGAAGGGAGACGTTGAGCGTCGTCGTAGTGGGCTTGCGTCTGGTCGGGGTTCGGCTGGTAGACGGCGGCGTCGAGTTGAGGGACGTCGGGGACAGCTGGTGCCGTAGTCGAACTGTGTCGTTGGTCCGTGATTGTCTCTTTTGTACTGTCTTCGCGCTCTCCAGTCTCACGCATAATAGCGCAATATCGGGCGCAGTTCGATCCATTCGTATAGATTAAATTCCCACGGATTCTTACAAGAAATCTTACAAAGAAAGAAGTTAGAAATCACGAAATATATGTAGTAGACTATAGCATTTCGTGATAGGTTCCAGCGGACAAGGGAGTGGGGATAAATGTGTTTTGCGTCGAACGGCAGTTGCATCATACCTTCTTATCTAGAGCACCTGCACCTATTAAATAATAATAACTGAGTGCACGTTGTCACAACAGAGTACGATTAAAAAACAGAATTCGGTTAAAACATTAGTACTAAAAACGTCCATACCAGTTTGTAGACCCTGCTGATTTTAAATTATGAAAAAACATTCGTACCATTCCTATGCGGTGACAGTTGTCAATGACTACAATTGTCGCTGCTTCAATTTGTAAATTTCGAAAGAAGTCTGAAGATTCTGTACGAAAACATTTCACCCCAAAACAGTCTCCATGCCGAAAAGTTCGTTTAATAATGAGCTCAAAGCGATTTCAACTACTATTCAAGTTTTCCCAAAGCTGACGACTTTCAAAGGGGCTTGACAACCAGCCTAGCACCTTTTATTTTTACCAATCTTCTGCTGAACGCTTCACATGAGACGAAAGAACTTGACTTCAAACCTGCGTTCTACCATGGTTTGAAGCTTTAACGTTAGCAAAACCAAAATCGTTAATAGCTTTCTTTGATTTCAGGGCCTTAGAGTCAAAACAATATTACAATATGGATGCCACTATTAGCCCAGATTCAATTTTGAAAATGTTAATCCCCTGTGATAAATGAACACATAAACACGTTTTGCCTTTTGTCTAGTTCCACATCTGACTGATAAAGATGTTAGATCGCTGTAAAGACCACTTCCAACGATCCCAGATCACCACCACGTGCCCACTTTGATCAGAGTTTCCGGTCTAATAAACCGTTCCCATTGTGTTTGATAAAAGTGCAACTGTAGTTGAAGTTTTACTGTTTGTTCAGACTGCTTCCAAAAGAAGTCCTCGCCGTACGTGACACTCTGGAACACCTGATCGCCGACGGAAACGCATTCACCGAAAGTGGCATGAATATACCAGCTTTCCCAAAGTTGAAAACCATAACGCTGAGCAATAATAAAGTGAGTCAAGTAACCGTGTACCTCTGTTAGTTGCCACGGAAAGGCAGAAAGCAGAAGAAAAATCCTTCCAGGTTCGAAATATAGGCGTCCTTCTCGAAAACCTATCACGCAGTTGCCCTTCTCTTCAGACTTTGAGTCTTACTGGCAACCCCGGCTGGCCTTCTATACGTGAGCACAGATACAAAGAGTTCAGGTAACAAAATAAAAATCTGAAAAAGTGGAATACAAAAGTGGTTTTTCAGAAAAAGCACTATGAAAATGCTCCCAGCGCTTCGTAATTTAGACGGCGTTCCGCTCATGCGCAAAAATTCTTCCTCCAGTTGCAGCTCTGTCAGTTCCTTCGGCTCCTTCAGCTCGGTCGACTCCGAATCCAGCAACAACTCCGACGCCAGTATATAGCCCTCAAAACTTTTTAACCCCTATTTGTAACTGTACATAGTTTCAGTTGTTATTTTGATACCACGAATGAAAACACAACCCGCCAAAATACAAACACCGGCTAAACCACAATACAGCGCTGGTGCGTTTGATGATGCGACAAAAATAGTGCTGAGCTGTCAACAACAGCAGCATAATAGGAACCAGCCGTTTGATAACCCATGACTTGGAAAACTATTATCTAGGGTCATGTGAACCCACACAACCCGAAAGTACCGGGATGTACCTGGGTTGCGTTGACATTGACAAATCTCTTTTAAAAAAGTTTGTGGTCCTTTTGGCGTTGAATACATATGTACTTCCTACGACCTATGGGTGATGAATAACGACCTTTGGGTGATGAATACTTTATTGTTGTTTGACAAAAGTGCTGTGACTTTACAAGTAACATACTACTGTCAGGTTACATGTGAGCATAGAAGAAGACGGACACTCCGACAAAAACTATCAGAAGAACAACCAAAATGATTAGGAATCTCCAAAGAATTTGTGATTCAAAAGTGAGTTTGGTACTGATGATGCTTGCGATGCTCTTGCGTCTAGCGTAGGGGCTCTCAATGCTTCCGGAGTACGAGCGGCTACCGATCTGCCTTCTTGAAAAGTCGTAGAGCAAATTCTCGGGAGGCAGGACATAGGGTTCTTCGTACACCAAGTTTGCATAATTAGGAAAGCCAGAGATGTTCTGTAGCCCGGTGACGTTTACTGCAAAAGAACATTTTTACACAAAACAATAACACGAACATTGGGTAACTGGAGGTTTCGGGACAGAGGGAAGTCCTTTCGGAAGACAAGGAAGGATTGGAGTTTCTTTCCCAGCTTGAGAAAACGAAGGTCTAGACATCAGTTAGGGAGAATAGCATTGCCTATATTATATGCTCCGAAAATGATGAACAACTTGTCTTTTGTTATAACCTATTATATTCTATGCGTCGTATCTACCTATTCATATGATTAGGTACGTAAAACATTCACAATTCACAAAAGGCTTACCTCAATAAGCCAAACAGTAGAGAAACGCACGAATATACACAATTGCGTACGGTTAAATGAAAGGGGAGTTTTTCGATCATCCTAAGTTCGCTTTCTTCTTTTTATTCTTTCGCTTTCTTATTTTCCGACTTCATATTCACTTAACATGTGTTAGCCGGAAAATTCAAACTCTTGTTTTCATTTTAGTTAGACCGTCCACTCTCTCACGGAAGTATTATCTATGTTCTATTGTCTTCCTCTTTGACTTTGTCCATATTTGAGAATTCAATAACACAAAGGCTGAGGACGTTAACTAACTAATTCTCTTGTTCAAAAAGCTTTACATTCATGAGTTATTATTGTCTTCTCTGTATAACAATCATTCCCCCTCAGGACTGTATTTCCAAGAAGACTCGATTTTTTGCTAAGCAGACAAAAAGAATTTGACCTTTATGTGTTAGATTTTTTTGTCTTGCATAACTCTAAAACAATTCGATTAAACTACTGAATTTTGGAACACTAAGGAATATGAGACCAAACAACACATCCGGCTTCTCTGACCAAAGTGCTCCATTGTGTAGAGCTATTTTCTTTGACTGCATTCCATTTGCTGTCCTTAGTGGCCACCCTTTGTGTGGGCTGGTCTCTGACTTCATCTTGCTGAAGCATAAGTTTTATAACTAAAACTTGCAATTACTGATACAACAGGTTCATTTAAAGCAAATTTCGAAGAAGAGGACGCCAATGAAAAATCGAAGGCACACAGATGATACATTGAAACATTTTTTATCTAAATACTTTTGAATTACATAAACACTTTCAGCTCAAACTTTCTCCATTTTTCATTGAATCCTACTATTTTGGTGCTGTTCCGTTTTCAATATCCTGAATTACGACTCATCAACGGTGCCAATAAACAAACGTCAAATGGATTGTACTATTTCTCTTCGAAACGCAGGCTCACTTCCTACCTTTTTTCCAGCAATCTGCATATCCATTCCTTTCCGCTGCAGAAGTGCATCTTAATCAAGGCGTCTTGATGGGATTAGAAGCAGCTATTATTGTGAACTTTTCTCCTGCACTTTTCGTGATCAATAGTTTTGCACCTTTGAACAACATAGATTTAAATCAACACAATTGACTTGTGGCAGGTATAGGAAGTTATCATGAGATTGAAATTCGTTCTGGCGGTTAGTTCACAACTTTCATAGAACTTTACCATACAATGTATCTCAAGTAAGCTGAAATATGGACAAACGTTAGCATAAAACGCCAATCAACAAGATTCTTTCAGTGGTAGGACAGTTTTCATAACGCGACATGAAGGCAATTAAACTGCCGAAAAGTAGAAACGACAATGCCAAGCAGCTTTTGATAGTATATGGTATTCTATTTCCTAACAGTTTGAATTCAAGCGGTTCTATATTCTTTCCCGACTTATGTTCATTTATAAACGTAACGCAAAAAATGCCAGCTTCAACTGAATGTTTCCACTGTATTGTCATCCTTGCAATATCAGGGTTCTTTGAAAACCAAACAAATAGAATCTTAAGAAATGTTATTGACCCTGTCAGTCCGGGAAAATGCCTTCTCCTCGCCTTTCCCATAAGAAAACACCACCTGACGTTCGCCTCCGTCCACCTTGTTCCCCCTTTCCACCGATCTTAACACCATTTCCGGTGCAACGGAAATGTGCTCGTTCCCGAAACGAATGTTTTGATTGCCGTGGGTCGAAATGCAATTGGCTTGCGTAGTTTGTTTCGGCGCTCCCTCACCGAGGATGTTCCACCGCTTGCGCTCCATTTGTCCCCATTCTCCACCTAAATTGCTTCCGGGGGCGCTGACATGCGCCATTGCGCGCCAGAAGTCCCCTTGGGACTATGGACTTTTGGCAGGGCAGCGGCACGTGCACCTCCCTCTTAACTAACTGGTCTCAGCTCTGAGATTCATGATTCATGAGAGCGGTAGGAAATGCCACGCAAAGCGCAGGCTGACGGTGAACCTCGCCTTGCATAGCAAGCATGAAATCAACATCACAAGTGACTCACTTTCGCACTGGTTGGTAACATTAGGACGACTATTTTGAAGCTTTAGTCTGAAAATTGTTCCGTGACGTCATCTTTTAGAGGAAATCTTCTTTATGTCCATTTTTTGCTCCGCTTGACGAATTTCTTCTTAAAAATCAAAAACCCATTTGTAAGTTCAAGTACCACTAGGTACACATCGTGATTAAGCGTATGTAACTTACTGAACCCTTAGCTAATGGATAAGTACAACTTTTTGGGCTACAATCAGTTGACAATCGAATTAAGCTAGAGTTCCATCCATTAGCCCCCACCGGCAAAATCTACATTTTTCCGTTCTATGACGGTTTTGGGAATTTTACTTTTTTCCGCATTTCTGTTTTTAAGACTTTGCAGAAAGTGAATAGTCATCTTTTTAATGGTGAGTCCCATTCACAGTTAATCACCATAGCCATTAATAGAAAATGTGTTTTCGATACGTTTTCGCGAGACAGAGAAGACAACTTTTTGCCGACGAAACAAGTAGTCGACGTTTTTGTTATGTTTTCATTGCATCTTACACGCCAGTTTGTGGCAAACACAAAAGCCTTTTAAAGATTAGGCAACTTTGCTCAGCGCCTGAATTGAGCTATAAAGTGGCCAGACCACTCAGGGAAACAAGACAACGAGACACTCGTCTAATTCATGAAGCATCAAACAATGGCTATTTTTGAGTTTGTCTACTGTATCTTTCTTGAAAGAAAGTGATTTTCATTTTCCCAGCGTAGATTTCGGATTTGTGCTTTTTCAATTCGAAATTTATTGTATCTTTCTTGTACCCCGTTTCATTACAAACCATGTCTCCTTTTTTCGAACCTTAGCAGTTAGTGCCAAATATACAGGTGAGGAACAAAGCGAAAGTGGAGCCTGCTACGTGGCGACTTTGTTTTTAAATTTCAGGTTACAATGTTCAACTTCAGTCAGTAAAACAGAAAGGCCTTAAACATCCATGTCCGTGGGTAGGTAACCTCAGCTGTTCTCTCGTTTTGGCTTCAAAGGAGACATTCAGACCAAGTTGAAAACATTTTCAGAGCATTTCCCCTGTGAATGCGTGGGTGCACTGAGATCAAAACTACCTTTAGTGCCTGAGGAACGCCGGCCATTTTGCCCTTCCTTTCCGATTATGACCAGGGTGTAATTTGCCATCTCGTGAATATCATCTAGGCAGCAATTTGGAAGATAGAAAAGTTTTCCTGCGCATTCCGCGAATTAGATTTGTTCCTCTCTGGAAATTTCCTCGTTCGCTCAAGAGGAAATTCTTTCCTCCTCCGCATGTCTTTCAATTCGAATCCCAAGAGACCCTTGTGAAGGAAACAATAAGGAATGTAATGAGCTCCCATTGTGGTATCCCCATAAGAACATTTTTGTACATTCTCTTTTAAAAAAGGTTGTGGAGAAAATACAATGCTTTGTTTTTGATAAACAATGCTATGACATGCTAAACTGTTCTCGATTCTGATGGGAGAATGCTGTAGTATTATTTTTGCAAGCAAAAAAAACGTAGGGGTATTTTTTTCAAGCTCTTTCAATGGAATAATGGGAATTTGAAACATTCGAAATTTTGATCTTCTTTTCGAGAGAGGAAACTTTTCGTAGTGCAAAGCAACAAAGTTCAATGAAGAGCGATACTGGTTTTAAACCAAATTTTTCCTGGAATTTGCTTTTTGTATAACAACGGCTATTTATGTGTAGTGAAAATAGAAAGTGCAAATTGGACATTAATGACTCGCTGAGGACCCTAAGGTAAGCACATTCCAAAGAGGTGTGCTTAGGGTCTTTGTGAGTACTATGTAAAAAGTTTTCATAGTTAGTCAAATCTATATCTGGATCCACCCTTGTTAAAATGAATCGAAAGTTAGGGACAGACCGTATTTAGGGTAAAGCAGATATATATTTAGGTTTCGGAAAATATCAACGGGGAAGTTTTTCACACACAGGGAGAATACGATTTTTAAAGTGTATATGTACAAGCATAAAAAAACGGAAATTGCTTTTTTACGTAAAGTCAATTTGGCGTCCTTCTTCATTTAACTTCCTTGCGTCACCATTCTTCTAGTAAACGACTTTACCCGCGTGACTCGCGACGTACATTTGGATGTTGTGAATGCGTCTTGCAATATTCCCGTACCGTCTGATTCGCCTTTCGCCATCAAAACAAGCTCAGTTCTTCCTTTTCGGCTCATTATCTTCTGTTGTCCCTTGTGAGAGAAGAGTAACCCCTTTTTTCAACAACCAAACATTTATGGTTCTCGTTGGCTTTAATGTTTACGCAAAAAAGAGTTCTTGGCTTCGCTGCCACCTCGTCACGCCCCGCATCATTTGCTCTGTTCCAGCGTATCCGATTATTCCAGCCAACGCACTCAAGCCATCACTGCGCCTTGTTCATTTCACCCTTCGTTGCATTCTATAATATAGGAGTAAGTGAATCTCAGTGCCTTAAGCATCCTTAGACGCCGCCAAATCGCATTTGCAACTCTTGTTTCGAGTGTTGTGTGGCCGAGGAAATCTAACAAAACTTTGAGAGAGACTCACAAAGAGCCATAAAAGTTTAGTTTTGAGAAAACAACATTCAAGTGCCAGTGCTACCGTAACCTCAATTGATGCCTCTTTTCATTCTGTAACTTGTTCCAAAGTATCCAAAATTTAGAATTGAACATAGGTCCAAATATAATCTTTTTCTTGTAAATTCATGAGCGAGTGGAGAATATGAGGGTCAAAATGAACTTGTGGAAAGCGACAAAGAGAACATTGATGAGGAATCAGAATGTGTTCCAACTGCTACACCTTTCACATTACCTGCCCTTCGAACTTTGTACTCACATTAGGCTCAGAAACGAAAAACGAATTATTTGTGTTAGGGCCGTTTTGCTCCAGTGAATTCAATTTCGGGACTGACTTTTGAAGCGTTCTTTGCCTTTTTTTT
>LNBV01001669.1:0-34612 GCA_001513535.1 Oscheius sp. TEL-2014 | reverse complement strand
GAGTAAGTTCTTTGTCTTGAATGTATAAATGCTTCATATTTTCATAGAACGAGAAGAATACCGGAATGGCCCAAAGTTTTTCGAACAATAAACTTCAAGCCTGAAAAACGCCTTTTTGCATTCCCACCTTCAACTATGAGTGCTTGATCTGAAAAACAGCTTCCGACAGCCAAACATTCTCAGTTTAAAATTTAAAAAATCCATTTGATTCAAAGTATTAACCGGTAGTTCTAGACACTTCCAAATAGCAGACTAATCAGGAAGAAAGAGTTGTCAAAACGTAGGCGTATTAAATTGATCTTTACATTTTCGGCAATCTCTAGATTATTCTAATCTTCCCCATCTGCATTTCAATACGTCTATGTGAATTTTCTTCCTTATTTTGTTTTCAATGGTTGTTTCTTTAAAGTCATTCATCTCTTAGGTATGTCCTTGGCGGTGCTGTCCTCTCTGTTGTCGCTTTGCCTTCTCCTCCAGCCCTCCATGCAACAAGACGAATGTAAGTAATGAATTCAATTGTTTTAAAGAAACCGTTTAGTTATGCTTGTGAAAAGGTTCCCCTACATGAACTGGGCTATGGTTAGAACACTCAACGACCCCAATGTACGTGGGGCACAGATGGACAGAGAGGTTAGTATACGTAGGATTTACGTCCTCTTTTCTGAGAAAATTTTAAAATATTAAATTAAAAGTTGTAGTCTAAGTATCTAACTTGCATTAATCATGTGAAGGGCAAGGAAAATATGTAATAAGTTGAACAATTACTAATAGCAAACATTACTATTTTCGCTTAATAATTGCTGAGCAATTAAAGTATTGGCGTCAGTAATGTTCATTTTGTAATTATTATTATTCATCAGTAGCCGTTCTTTCATAATTCACTTCCAACATTTGTAGGACTCGAGATACAAGAGGGCACCATGGGATCTGTTCGAAAACACTGACAACAAGCGCACAAGGTAATCTTAAATTTCAAATTGCAAATTAAATCAACATTTCAGTTTGAAACGCCTCGCCATTTTGAGTGCGAGGGGCTTTGGACGCTAAAGCGGACATCAAAGAAGACAGCATCTCCTGTATAGAATCAACTGAGAATATCGCCAGTAAAGATCGTAACTTTATTCTTTGTCGCTTAGTCGCGGAAAGACTAAGTTGGAATGACGTCAGATGAGAGACTAGGTGTAGATGGTAAGCGTCGAGTCGATCTTCGTTCGACAGGCAGGGCAATCGGACAGCTGGCCCGAGTCTTCTTCGCAACCGTGGCAGATGGCAAGATGGCGGCAGGGCAGGAAGACGACGTTTGGCTATAAAGTCGTATTCATTATCGCTGAAAAGTTACCCTTTCTGTTAGAATTATTGAAGTTTTTGTTAGGCACAAAATATTAGGCACAAAATTAGAAGTGGTACTCATTATTTCATTTTTGGAAATGGTTTTCGAAACCCAAAAAACTTGTAAGATCGTACTTTTTCACTGTCACAATCACATGTCTCACGATTTTACCCAAGATGAAAGTTTTTTTTGTAATCCAATTTGTATTAATTTCAATTAGAAAAGGAAAGGACTCATTCCCCTTTATCTTCCTTCATCTGATGGATGTGTTTTCGCCGTGGCTAATTTTGTTTGAGAGATAAAATCTTAATCTGAGAAGCTGACTACGTGCGAACTCCGTGTCTGCTAGTGCTAGGGTTGAAAAAAAACTAAACGATTCCGCAAATAGATGACAGGCTGGAAAGGCTAAACCTGCGGGGTGAAGCAATTTTGAGATTTATAATGGGCAGTTGGAATCTTTCTCGATGCAATATGGTCTGCACAAATAGAATTGAGTTTGACAACCAAAAGAGCGCAAAGTATCAACTTCGCAAACTTACAATAAAAACTTAATGTTTTTTATATAGCGAGCATGTCAGTTGCTGGCACGGCGTACGTCCAAATAAGCACCATAAAAACTCTTACCTTTGTGCTCAAGCAAATACAACACTCGGCAGTCGTTTTCTCCAGAAGTCCTGCTATCTCCCTCCTCAGCACTTCCACATTATCTTTGCCCTGTCGTTGACTCTCCTCCAATGCAATCTCTAGCCGCCTCTGTTCTGCTTCCATTTCAGGGAATCTGGTCTGCTGAAACGAAATCATTAACTACATTTGAAAAAGATAAAAAGCTTGATTTCCAAGGAGGATTCTACTTTTTACTCTACTGAGCAGCCCCCTTGGGCGTGAAAAGCTGAGGAAAACCACCCACAATCTGGTCGTAGAGCTCCTCGATGCGCGCCTGAGCGCGCGCTGTTTCCTCCTGATGCTTTCGCATTTCCAGCGAATTTCCGAGAATTTTCTCAAGAAGCGCTCCCGTTTGCTGTAAAAGTTGGCTAAAAAGAAAGAAGAAAAGAAACACTGTGTTGAAATAATCAGCATAACTAAGTAGTATCGTGCAAATAGTAAACTCCTTGGAAATCATGCGGATAGCGGATAGTTGGTGCTTCAAACTTACCAGTGTAGTGTTCCGTTGTTCCATGCGACGAGCGATGTCCGTTTGTTCGTCTAGAAGGGCCGATTTTCGTTCAAGTTCAGAAGAAATAGATGCAAGTTGTTCCAAAAGAGCGGTTTCCTTCTAAAAATAAATTTAGTTCAGTTTTAGATTTTTTTAAAGCGGGTTGGTGAAGTTGCCAAACTTTAACTTATTTTCTTGTGAGAATTTTTATTTTTCTGAAGTTTTTTTTGAAATCACGGCTATAACGGCAAAGGATTGCTCTTCATCGTTGATTACCTTGACCAAAATCTCTAAGCTTTCCTCAAAGCGTGTTTTTGAAAGTTTCATTGTTGTGCTATTTTCGTATTGTTTGCAACGTTAGCATACAAAACATTCGTAGGTGAGTATAGCTTATATAACAAACATTTGGTCTTTTGATCCATAATGTCGTTAATGTGTAACTTTATAATCCTATCTGTGATGTTTCTCGCATTTGATTCCTCAAATGCAGCAAAATATTTGGAAAAAAAAACAGAAAGATGAATCAAAAAGAACTTAAGCAATTAGAAATTCTTAAAGCTCGAAAAGAAGTTTACCTGCTGACAGGAGGTCTGCTCTTCTTCATACTTCTTTCGTCGATGCTCCGTCAACTCCTTTTGGTTGTCGAGATCTTTAGCCAGGTGTAAATTTTTAATCGTCTGAAACCAAAGTTTGACCTCTATCTTTAATATTCCCTCACTTCCTTGTCGAAGTTCTCCCTAAGCGCGTTCACCTCTTCCGTAAGCCTTAGCAGTCTTTCGTTTCTTTCCTGCAACTCCATATCTTGTTCCTCATGCTCTGCACGAAGTCTTTCAATTTCCACCCTCTGAGAGTCTCTCTCCCTCTCCAAGTCATGGATTCTCGTCTGAAAAAAAACTGCCTGATACTCTTCGTTTTGGTTTACCTTCAGACGGGTGAATTGTTGTTCGACTTCGCGCTTATCACGTTCTTTCTCCTTGTCTAAGGTGCGGATGAGGCGGAAAAGATCATGGCTCTCGGTGCGAATTGTTCGAGGACTGCCAATGTGGAATGATGAAGAACGAGACACCGATGAAGCACGGGGCGTCCTGTAAGCAATCCTAAATGAAAGAAACTTATACGGCCTTGCATTTAGTCTGCATATTGGTAAAACTTTGAAAGCGAAAAGATACCTTCATACATATAGTTTCAAGATAGTGGGAATTAGCCCAATTTTCTGTCCTTGTATCACAGAAAACGCAAACTTTAAAACCTCAAAACTTCTTGGCGACTACACTTTGGAAGACCCTAAGAAGCTCCCAGAAAACCGGAAACTTGTTGGGACCATGAATCCGTAAAAGAAATGTTTTCCTCTCACTTGTATAACAAATTGATCGGCATAAAACGTAATTTGGCAATTTTTAAAACGGATGGGAAATCTATCCGATAATCCTCGGGTGATTTCATAGTTGGAATGATGACCTAGTTTTCAAAATGAGGTAGTATAACCGGTTGTGGAAACGCCTGCTTGAAATGCAAAGATTTTTTTTTGTGAACTGGTACTCTGAAATTCCATGTTATAAACAAGGATGAACTAATTCTTGTTTTGGAGACAGCACCAAATTTAAAAAAAAAACTAGGAAAGAGAAGGCGCATACGAAAAACCGTTTTGTTTTGAATTTGCTTCTCGATTTGCTCTTTAAAGGAACGAACTGTGATTTGTTTTCTTAGGGTCTGGATTCTCTGATAAGAAAGTAATGAATCACACACTCCTGTTAAAGACCCTTCTACCGTACTTTGTTATCTTTTTCAACATTTGTTAGATATCCTCTGATATCGTTGCAATTGCTTACCTGTCTCTATTCTCCGAGCAGGTCGGGGCGCTGTAGAGCGAAAGAGTCATCTTGTTGGGCTCCTTGCGTCCACTAGCCTGGTTCAGGAAGTCAAGCATGGCGTTCGTGCTCTCGAAAGGCTGGTAGGGCTGAAGAATAGACATTGTGCGGCTTATCAAGGGCAGCGAGAGGGTAACTGTGATGTGTTTGCCAACACATTGAGTTGAACCTCGTGATGATGCATTTTCACAGTCAATGTGGATCGTTTGCTTTCCATGACAACGTCAACCATCATCATGGTCGGGGTGGTCTGTTCCAGATGCACTATTGGAACAGACCACCCCGACAAGAAAATGGTTGATCATGTCAGTAAAATCAGAAACCTAATTTCAAACCTTGTCACTGTGGCCCTGATGCATGTTGAGAGCCGCGATGACGATTTCCTCGCCGTAGCCCATCTCATGAGCCAGCTTGATCTGATCCTATAAACGAAATCATTGTAGAAAGAATGCGTTCGTTTGAAAAATCTACACTGAAATGTTTTACGCGAAATTTGAGCTAATAATATTTATGGTTAGTTACCGATAAACAGAAATCGGGTGCACTCTGCGGATTCATTGACTAAAAGAGAATGGTTGGGGTTGAGTTGTGGGTTTGTAACGATATTATATGTTGTGATATGAATTCAATTATCGTAATATAATGTACATAAGTATATTTTGCATGGTAATTATGTTGTTCTATATTATGCATCCATTAGTTAGTGTTGCAAAACAAGCACAAAACAACTAATAGTGATATGAAATCTGGAAAGATAATAAATTGGAAAACATCTATATTTGTAGTAAATGTTTCAAACCAAATGGACAAACTGTTTCTTAACAAAATAAACTGTTTCTCAAAAATATCATGGTATCTGTGCTCAAAGAAAAAAGTGCTCAAATTTCCCTAACATCTATTTTTTCGAAGAATGCGTTTATCTAGATATTAATTTACACCACAAATCTCAGGCTACCCGAATAAGAAAAGAATACGGTACATGGAGATTACGGTAGTTGTTATAAATATTGTGTTGTATTTGGATCAAAACGCTATTCGTAAAGAATAAACATGTATGAGCACGTAAAGTTTAGTTCAGACCAAAATTTAACAAAAAAATAAAACAAGTGAGTCATATATGGAGATGACTTTGAAATGCATTAGTTATTACGTGAAATGAAAGTCACATACCTGAAGGGACCTGCCGCACTGTTCGGCCATGTCGGCGCCCCAGTGTAGAGACGAACACGATGGACCTAAGCGAGGTCGATAAGCGAATGAAAGGAGCAAACAGTCAGACACAACACTCGGCCTTCAGACAAAAACGACGACCCAATGGAATACGACATTCGTGAAACACAGGGATAGTATGCAAAGCCGGTCGGCGAGCCGATTTGGCGCGCCGAACGCCAACTGCCATACTCACTTCGTTTCATGCAGTCGGTGCTGCTGTCTACCGAACCAGTGGAAGCCTTGCCAACCAAGTGCGTGGAGAACCGGCGACGACCCTATAAAAGAGTGCAAATATTGATTGCCAAGGAGCAAGGAGACCGTCTCATCCTTGATCTGCTTCTTCTTGTAGCGATGAACCACTGGAACGTCATTCTTGTCAAATTTGATAAGTGGGGCGGAAGCTTCGATAGGCGTAGTTGGAGGAGTTTCGATTGAAGTTCTGCATGTGGCAGAGACTGAGCTACTACGACGATCTGGGTAGCAGAGGGAGGATACGGAGGGATACTGTAGACAGCCATGGGCAACACCAAGAGAGACGCTGCGGCTGCGGGCAGTCACAAGGTTCTGAAAACAGATAGATTTTCATTAAAAAAAGATCGTTCTGTAGCTCAGACGTCACGAAGTATTTGCTTTCAAATTAGTGTCAACTTACACCAAGAGGTTCAATGTTGATCTGGTACAAATGAGCCTTCTCTGGGCAGTTCGACATGTTACAATCTCCGTGGATGTAGATCAAATCCTCGCCCAGCTGAAAATCAATAGTAGCTAAATAAAAAGTTTGCACCAACCTTTTGCAGGGAAACCTTTCCATTGGGAAAATGGTGCGAAAGCGATAGATTGAGAGGAATCCACTTTAGGTTCCTGTAAAGGGGCGGGGATCAATCGAGGATTAAGGGATAACCTACGTGAGATTAAGCAAATAGAGATTTGGTTTCACAGTGGAACGGATGTTCATGTACGCGTATACAAGGGCGAACTCCTCGAAAACCAAGACTGATTTACCCATGTAGGCTTCCGAAGGAGGGAGGCCTTGGGAAGTACGGATTTGACATTTTCCACAATTGGAACCTAAAATATAATAAACGGTTGATTTTGTTTTACTATTATTTGGTTTTTGAAACCTCAGAAAATTGATAAAGCGATTAGAATAGTAATCAGAAGAACACATTCTTAATCTGATTAATGTGTGATTGTGCCAATCGGATTCGTTTGATTGAGGTCTCTCAAGGGCCACAATTTCACAGCGTTAAGAAAATTTCACTTTTACTAAATTTGCCAGATTCACGTTTAAACATTATAGTACTAGTAACATTCACCTATGGGACTGCAAAAAACTCTCTTGGCTCCTATTTGCAACACTAATCATTTACCAAATAATTTTGAACCATTAGTGGGGAAATAGTATTTGAGCCCTTTTTTCAAACATTGCTGCAGTGACGTCAAGAAATTTCCAAAATCACGAAACGTTTTGCGCCGTAAACTGAAGATAACCAAACTTTATTATAAAACTTCGCATAAACTAAGTTTTTGAGAAGATTTTTGGTTGATTTTGTCTTGCCTGGTAAAACTGAGTCGACTTATAAATAGAAAAGCATTATTCGTTTTACATGAGACCCCTATTTGCCAGGGTTGCTCTGACTTTATGAACAATAAAAACTCACCCGCTAACGAGACCAGTAGAAACTTTGCATAGTCGTGAGCATAGAACATGTAGAGATGGTTTCGAGAAATGAAAACATTCCCAAAAGTGGCTGAAAGACGAAAAATAACCTGTTCTTCAAACAAACTAACCATCGACTTTATCTTTGGTTGTGAGAGTGATGACATACTTATCTCCACTACCCGCGTTAAGGTAATTTGAAACATGAAACAACTCTATGTAATCCTTTCCAGTCCATCGGATGGGATAAGACATAAGAACAACACCTGCTTCGTCGTTCAGAAGATTCACATGACGTCCTTTTCTAAATGGGAGCAATTGTTTTAGTTCAATGTTTCTCTTACGAGGCGAAGATCTTCGTTGGGTGAACAGATCCTCCGACGTCTACTGTTTTCTCCTGGGGATCGATTGTTCCTTCGCAAATAAATAGTTCTCCGGTTGTTGGCCGTTGAAGGCAAACGGCCAGTGTACCACCTCGTAGAAATGAAAGATCGTAGAACTGAAAATCGATATCAATCAATAACGAAAGGTACTTACATAACAATCATCAAATAAGGGATCCTTTTTAGATAGTTGCAGTACAGTAATTGATAATTCCTGTACATCGTAATAACACAGTTCGGTAGCTGATTTTCTGAAAATCGGTAAGTAATTTTCATAGTTAAATACTGAAATGTTGTTATCCCTTGACTTACTTGAAAACCAACTGCCCCTGTGCTCCGACGGCCATCGCGCGACCCGGCCCGTCGACCCCGGTCACTGATAGGCAATCTCTTAGGAGGCAAGCATCCATTCTAAACATTATTTATCGATGGCACAGTGTTAATCAGTAAAGGAGATTACGGTATTGAGAAGATGGTGATGCATAAAAACAATTGCCAACAACAATAACAGTTGAATATCAAATAAATGTTAGGGAACAGCTAGAGGAACGAATTTCAATCTTGCGTGCCCTTTTTTTGACTTTGACCTAAAGGACATCTTTTATGAGGGAACAAGATATTTAACTAATCCAGACTTTTGAAAAAAAAATTATGGTTCAATTCTGGGTTTTACTGTGATGTTGTCCATAAATCCTTATAGAAGACCTCTTCCAGTTTTGAACATATTCAGCTTATTAAAATTCTAAAACGTCGACGCGGTACATTTACAACTATGTTGTCTCGTCACAGTGATAAGAAGTTTTTGCAAAGTCAAGTAGTTGGAAGAACCGTTTCAATCGCCATTTTATCCAAACATTTTAACTAATAATTCAGATAAAGAAAGTTGGACGATACACACTAAAAGTTCTTTGCAACTCTACAAAAGTGTCAATCAGATCAAAATCGTAAACGGTATGACACAGTTGTTATCCAAAAGGACAAAATAGTAAAAAATGGTTACGTAAGATGCAAAATCGAGAAAGCTGTGGTGGGCTGAAGACAAACACGGAGGAAGGAGTCATCAGTCCAAATACGGAACGTGTTTCAGGAGATGTGAGAAGGCAAATACTTGACAGTTCGTGGCAGACGTGAACGGGGAGGGCATTTCCGGCCAAAGCATGTCCGATAAGGCGACCACACAATGCTTCATCGATTGCAGCGTCATACAGAAGGGTCCCCGATTTGCATTTGACGACATCGGTACGTTTGCACGTGTGCGGGGTTCATAGTAGGAAAAGCGATCTTTTATGTCAGAGTACTCGAATAAATCTGTTGCAGCATAGAGCAACGCTTTGCTGGAATAGGAAGGGAAGGGAAAACAAGGAGGCGACTGCAACGAAGCTGATTTTTGAGTAAAAACAAGCTAATTACCACAATTTCTGCACAAAGTTCCTAAGATGCTTAAACTTTTGGTTGACTATAATATAAATCTACAGGTGTTGACAGTTTTGCTATTGCCCCGTACGTTATTTTCTGACTCGTGGTGTTTGACAAAAAATGTTGATCGAAGATTACAAATTTGATTCCTATTATCGCTCTTTGAACACGCCCAGAGTTGTTTGGATTTAAAACCGTAAAGTTTTTACTGTGATGTTCACATTGTTTCTCAAAAAGAATCCTTATCCGACTATTTTATCATATGGAGATTTCTGAAGAAAAGCAGTTTTGTCCTTTCGTTGACGACCTTTACATTAAATATCACGCAATTAAAACAGAAAAAACAACATTTCAAAAGAAAAGAAAATTTGAAAAGCAACAACTCGATAGTTCATGCAACTGAATTTGAGAAAGGAAAAGTAAGTTTTTGGTTCTGACTCGTAGCTCTGACGTAGTCAACCACAGGCAATGCGGAGACTAATGCTCCGGTGCGAAACAGTCCGGATTTGCATTGCGTAAAGCGCCGCGAAAAATTGTACAATGCATATGAAGAGGCAGTTGATCGAGCGGTGTGTGGAGGCGGGGAAGTGAAAATTGTATCGGTTTTTTTTTACCAAAAAAGCGCGGAGCCGGCGCCGGCAGATCAGGACGGCGGTGATAAGGTTCGCAGTGACTAAGATGGTGAATCATCGTCGCCGATGACCCACACGCGAACTCTTCCGCCGAACACGCTCTGATAACTACGATTTCACTTCGGCGTTGTACAGTTTTTTGCGCAAGAAAACAAACAATCATGGAGGGAAATTGAAACGGCTTGAGGCAACTGTAGCTGTGTTTAGAATGTTTCAGCAACCGAAATGTTTGAGTTTCAAAATACACTGAGCCGCAGTAAAACTCACTCCAACAGTGCGTCTAATTGTGAACTCGTGAACTCTTATGAGGATTTAAGGATCCGAACCCTAGGCTCATTACTTCTTCCAAATTATCTTTTAAACTCGCATTTGGAGAAACAGCGTCAGAAATGCATTGAAAATAAAGCTGCAACGCACTGGTTTTTAACAGCAAGCCGCACAGTGCAAGGGGTAAGATAAGAGAAGCCGTTCGGTGTTCCCGTGCTTTGTACATATGTCTTATCAGTGGCCATGACTAATAACAACTATTCAACTTCACATACGATTGTTTTTCATAAAACCCGGTACGAATTGTTTCATTACAGTACATTTTAATGACATAACAAGGAAAGTCTGCTACGTGAAGTTTAAAATGCACAGATTACAGGCTTAGTTCTTTTTCTTTGTTTAACAATCTTTTTCTTTTTTTAAGTTTGTTTAACCTTTGCACCATTCAAAGGTTTTTGTGAACTTAAGAAAACATCATTTCATAAACTGATTTTAGAGAGATCAGTAATTTCGAAAGCAGGAGATTAGGAGAACAAAGTTCCATCGGAAGTGGAACCAAAAATTAAGGATAACGACCCACACAAAACGATTTCTCATTATAGTCATGCTCATGGAATTTGCCAACGAGGACGCTTCCTTTGATGTGTACGTTTTGAGACAATAGACAAAAAGCTCGTTTTGATGTGTTCTCGTCGTCACCATCCTGTGCTGCGACTCTTTGCAAGTGAGCTGACATAAGTTATGCCTAGCCATTTTCTTCATCATCACTGCTGCCTTCAGAGTGCGTGGACAATAATCTTATGTTTGTCATCTTTCCTCTATAGTACTTTTTCGTTACTTACTTTCTTCTCTCATCATTACCACTTATGGCATTCTTCTCTTTTAGTCTTATTGCACCAAATAAGACAGAACGGCAGCATACTCAGCTTCGAGCCTTCTTCCTTTTTTAAAGAAAACTGTCATCTGAGTCCGATCTTCGGCATTCAAAGTCTCACTTCGAAGGTGTGACACATCTAAGAAACAGTCCTTTTCTCAGTCTCATCCTAGTTTTGTAAAGGTACCCCTTCCAAAGTCGCCAGCGAGTGAAAATACCGTTATTCGCTCCATGTGGCTGCTATATTTCCAATATGTGTTTTCGCCAATAAAAGGCAAAAGTCTTTATTAAAAATGCGAATATGATTCTTATTTCGGTGACATTGAGCAATATTTAGCGGCGACTTCTATGTACAACATAAGGGTTCGAAAGCTGAGGGGTTTAATAGGGTCCTCCATAGTTTCCGTACGCTGCTGGCCCGCCAATCTGAACTTGAAAAATATAAGAAAGCGTTATTTCAAAAGACCTGGGAAGAGGCGTATCCATTGTTGTACTCGGCGTTGGCCACCTGGGCAAATTGGTTGTCCTCCTTACGTATTTGACGCTTCGTCCTGATGTAGCACAGAACGAAGATGATGGTTCCAGCAACAAACACCAACAGTACGAAAGCAAGAAGCACGTAGACCGCGGCCATCCTGAAGTATCAATTACAACTAATTCATGGAAAAGTGCGCAAATTAGAGTAAAACAAAATACTGTTAAAGTTGTTTTGTTGTCAAAAACTTACCATTGAGGATCCTTGGGACAGCAGCCGTTTTCACAACAGTCCTGAACTCGCTCACACCTATAACGAAATTGCAGTTTTTTAAACAATTTCAAGTACTACAGAAGTTTCTAAAACTTACACTAGGGTAACAGTCTGGTTGTTTGTTCGTTTCGCTTGGTAGACGCAGCGGATGAAGCTAGAGTAGCCGCCTGAACATGTTGGTTTATGATCATCCACATTTTTCTTTTGTATTCTTTTCACGCGGTGGTTGGGTTTGCGTTCCCGCGCATTCCGTGTTTCTTTGAGAGGTCGAGGCAGGAAAACCGGAAAGCAACCGGATCCGATGCGTCACGCAACCGGAATTAGCGGGAGCACGGTGGGTTCGCCGTTCTTGCGTGCTTGGCTCAAAGGAACAGTTGCAAGCGGGTGTTGAAGGAATACACAGGTTTTGTTTCCTGTTAACATTGAGCTGTGTGTTTCAACAAAGCTGTTGTTTTACCAAGCATTCGGAAATGTGTAAACGAGAACGCCGAATCGGTCCAAAGGCAGATAAAATAATCAAAACTATTATTTCACAAAAATGTCGTTATTAATTAACTAATGTATTTTTAAGCAGATAAATTAAAAGAAAAGAATGCTTACACTTGAGTTTTTTGAGTTCCACTCTGATTCAATTCTTTCGTCAAAATACAAACATTCGTTTGAAAGAGCAAAATTGAGGGCATAGAAAAACGGTATATTACAAAACGAACGAAAATAATGTGTTGTTTTTCAGATAAAAGTTCCGAAACGTTTATCCAGTGACTCAAATGTTACTCATTTCGGTCACTTCAAACAAACGAAAAGCCAGAAGCGTTTTTCTCCGAAAAGAAACCGACCTTCTAGTTCTTTCGAAAGGAATCTCCCGATTGATCCGTGCTGAAGCACCTCATCACGGCCAGTACCGGCCACCTGAAAAGAAACGATAAAATTTGTAAAGAAACAAAAACTGAAAATTTATATCTATTCCAATCAACATAGTAACTTCTAGTCTTTTAAATGTGAAACGTTAGGTTAAACTGACTTCTTTCTTTCAAAAGGGAAAATAGTGATTTGTTGTTAAATGACAAAAGGGGAAAAATAAATGGAATTCAAGAACTCACATATCCCGCCTGTTGTTGAGCCGAGATGCTATTAGCCATCTGCCGGGAAGTGATGTCAGCAACCGGGGAGTTTTGTCTGAAACAAAATGAACTTCTATAAACATGCCAGAAAGCGCAAAAAAGAGGAAGATATTTGGCATTAGGAGTGTTCGTCACGTATAGCCGAGTGCGCGCTGTTTGCTCAGCAGCCGCCTCCACAAATCCAGCGGTGTACCGCTGCGATACGTAAAAGCGAAGAGCAGATTCATAGAGAAGTCAACGAGGGTGAAGTGGAAACAGGGAATTGTCGGTCTCACGGAAAGAAGGTCGGATTTGTCCGCGTATTCGTCGGCAGAGTTTCCCAACGGCTCATCTAGGCCTGAAATGAGATATTGTAGAAGCATGTTCAAAATGTTTTTCACTGCAGAAAAGGAGTAAACGTATGAAAACATGAGTTAACCACTTTGAGTTAACCAAATTACGGAGCTAATTATTTGATTTTGAATATGTCTTGAAATATCGAAAGAATAGCTTCAATACTACGGTTTCACACATTTCGGAGATTCTTCTACTCTACAAATTGTTTTGCAACAATGTAATAGCATGTGTGATCCCTAATACAATAAACTGAATTCTTTCTCAGCGGTAAAAATGGGATAAATGAGTTTGAACTTTTGAAAGCTATATCATTTAGTTGTGAGTTGTATGTTGTGTTTGAATATCTTAGTTTCTTGAAGAAAATGTGATTAGGCAAGATAGTCGGACAGGGTGGAGGAAAGCGGAGTGCGGCAGCCGGTTCCGGCGACTGCCACGCCTTCTTGCCGCTCGGCATAATCCTCCGTCCGGAACAAACTTTGCTGTGAATGCACAAAAACAGGGCATGCTCAGAATGCTTAAGCACGTTTTTGTATACTCGAACACATATACTAAGACAGATTACTGCCACAACTATGCAATTTGAAAATTCAATGTTTTATGTGGCCCACATTGAGTTTATCGAGTTTGAGTTCATCTACTGATTGCAAAATAATGTGGACAGAATCGCGCGAAGTGCTGCGTGTGATTTGGGTTTTGCATTCTGCTTAAAAACCAAAGGGTTTGTTGATTTACTGGGGAAAAAACGCTGTAATCTTTGACGTACTCTAAAATATGTGTATTTCGCACAACGAAAATCGTATATTGATAGAGCAAGATGGAATACACGTTGTGCCGATCACTCTCAAAACTCACATTCAAAACGAGTCTGTAAGGAAACATGTTGATCTAGCTTTCTCATTACCATAATTCCACTTCGACGACAGCTATAGATTAGCGGGCTTGTTAAATTTCAACTATGGCCCTTTGTTGTTTCTTTGATAATTTGGTTGCTTGAGAGAACATGATAGAATTTTTGTATGGAAAAAAAACACTTGTACAGAAGCCAAACGATGATCCTAGCAAATGTGGTTCTATTGAGCCCATGACCAATATTTGTGACAATTGCATGTTTGGGAAGAAAAAAAATAAAAAAGGAATGGGAAAGTGTTTCTATGATAAAAATTAAAAATGAATGGAAAAGTGTTTCTATGATCGCCAAGTGTAGTAAGATGCAGAAACTAATAGATGTTGCAACGGTGAAAACTTAGAATAAAAGAAAAAAATGACTTACGCTTGTTGATCTTGTTGTCTTTGTTTATTGAACGCAGTAGTTCTGGTCGTGACGCGAATTGCTCTGAAACTTGAGCCAAATGGAGGTAACTGTGAAAGTGGTAACAACAATAGTTCAGAAGAAAACGGCGGTAGATTGCGGCGAATGAGCTTCGAGTATGACAGCCGTACCGGGAATGTTTACCCTCAGGCAACTGTTCACGCATAACCGCCCAGGTTCTCACAGCCGTGTCTGGCCGGACCATGACGGACCGTGGGTGACACCAAACTCTCAACTTTTTCCTACTACTAAGTTGTTTTTAAATGGTAATTGAAAAAAAGATCCAAAATGAAAGGCGAAAATCAGTTTGAGAGGATTTGTTGTAAAGAGACAATGTGCCGAGACAAGAATAGGTGGCCCTTGTTTCTGCTGATTCGGGCGAAACGACCTGAAGCGCTAGCCAAACACAGCGGCACGCGCACCGCATTTCAGCGAAAGTCGACAAGAAACAACCGGAGGCATTATAACACAAGGTCCCTGATGAACTACTGACCTGTCATTAATAATGCGGGGAAACCAATTTTGCAAAAGTGCACTATATTTAGTTCAAATAATGAACCCACAAACTTTCTATTACGAATTTCCGACACTCTCGGAAAAAACATAAAGACCTATGAAGTGAGATGCAAAATATTTAGGGACACTTTTCACTCACTGAGGTTTTTCCAAAAACTGATATTCTTCATAAGGAGCTTTGTAGATAGTTTGTCCTGACCATGAGTTGTCAATTGAAGTGCTACGTATCTAAACAAGTTGTACATTAATCAAATTATCACAGACACCATTGAATACGGTGAAGTGTCCCCGAAATTAGCATTGTAGTCATCTGTTCATTGGATGGGTAGCCTGGTATCGTGTGCTGGGGTTTGTATTCGGATTGGAATTGTAGATTAGCTTTGGGAAAGTATCTAGCCTGAATAACTGTATTTCGCTACAAACTGAAATTCATCGGGTATTGCGTTCATTTGTTCGCTGAATGGCAACTAAAGGATCTCCGTTTCGTCTAAAGCATGTCGCTTAGTATGTATAAGTCATTTTGAACACGATTCCAAGTAAAGGCCAGTCTAGGCTATGATAATCTAAACGATTTAGAATAAAAGTCGGTGGCTTGGAATTACTTTGTAACCGTAGGCGGACGACGCTAGATCGGATTAGCTATATTTTGCTTCTGGTACGTGTGATCTGTTTTGTATTTACGAAACGGTACATACACCGGTGGTTTCGGAAACAACGCAGGTTTGGACCGATGTTCACTCTTGTTAGCACAGTCACATTGTCAGCGAGTGATTCGAAGCAGACAATTAGCTTTGTTCCTAATATTTCAAGATTTTGAAACATTCCTGATCAAATGAATCGAGAAATCGACAAATAAAGCGTTTTGGGGAATGCTTAACCAACGTATGTGTCTGCCTGCGTCATAGTAGTTAGGCATGAACATGATCCGAACTTTAGTTTTATCAGGTGTAACGCCTTGCGTCATTGTGTGACATTGAAGATGGTTGTAGAACCTGCAGTTCGTTAAATAATCTTCATAAACAGTGAAATGTTCACGTTTATCGCAGCAAACACACGAAATGAGTCATTTAGAAGTCACAATGGCTCAATTTTGGTGGCATCAGGTGTGTAAATCATGTATTGCATAAAGAACTGCCACTACGGCAATCTAGTTTAGAAAAAAACAGCTCTACAGATACTTACATGCCCAAAAACGGGTTTCAGTTTCGCCTCCGCTCCATAAATATGGAAATGTCATTTTTCACTAACTTATTGTCGACAATTATGATTATTGATTTGTTATTGCATAATTAATATCGTTAATAATCACGAAACTGACTAAATATAACTCTTATTTGGTTCTCAGGTCGTTTTATGTGACCTGTCAGAGCCAGCTGTTGGAAATTTGACAATGGCGCGCGGTTACCGCTGACAGCTGTGAGTCCCGCATTTGAACTTTTATTTTTTAACCGCGCTGATAAAATGGGTTTGTTTTCATTTTTATTTTGGTTTTTTGTTTTTAAATGTGCCAAATAATTATTTTCACTCATTTGAGCCATTTGTGATCGAATAGAATCCCACAAGGCGCGTTTTATCGACCATCTCGTATTTTAAATTGTTAAAAATGGATTTTTACTAATTTTTCGCCATTGTGGCCGTATATTGTTGAGTCAATTCGTGTTTTAATTAGTTTTTGTCTTATTTTAGTCAGATTTTGTTCAGGTTAATGCACTTGAAAACTTAAAAATTAGAAAATGCTGGCGCTGAGGGGGATTCATCATCTTGTACCCACCGTGTGAGTGTCGAATGGTTTTTATTTTTAATAACGGAGTAATTATGCTGTTTTAAATGTTCCTTTACCAAAATTTAACTGTTCACTGTGAAATCGACGGTTTTACTTGAATCGTTGGTCATGTGGTGTCTTCCCGCAATCCAGCCATCTTGTTTCCTTCCTTCTATGCTATATTTCCATTCTCTTGGCTTGTATTTTATTGTATTTCTTTTAAATATTCAAAACATGTTTATTTCAGTGGGATTCTCTACGAATAGGGGGATGTTGCGACAAACCCTCCTCCACGTATCGTTCCTTGCTAGCTTCGTCAACGTTTCCGGGCTTTTTCGACTAGAGGTTTCTTTTTATCTTTTGGTTTGACTGTTTGTCGTGTTTTGTCGTGTGGTTGTGAAAAACAGAAAGGTTTTCATGCTCATCAGCTCATCATTATTTTTATTTTAGGCTGAATTATCGATTTTCCAGCACGATATCAACGGAATGCTACGGAAGAATCGAGTATCGTCAACCCTACGAAGCGAAGACGGTGCAAGTCTTACATTATAGTGAGTTCGTTCGGTAAATATCGAAAATTTCGTTCTTTCAGGCATTCCGGTCAATTATTCCTATTTCAAGTGGAAATATCTATCGGGTGCTCTGAGATTTACGAAAATCTATGGAAGGATTGCTTAGTTTTTGAGCTCCAAGGCGTAGAAGTGAGCTTTATGCTTATTTTAGGTTGTGAATAAGGCCACCTTTGAGAAGTTTATGTAATACCGAATTTTAAGGAAGGGCCATAGCTGGTTCTGGATTCGAAAAGGGCTGTAACCGAAACGACGGCTAAAATAAAGTGAGAGGTTCGGCGCCAGTGACGATTGTTCTGAGTACGTTTTATTCGTTGACTGCTCCGATCAGGGTTACAGGTAGCCTACCGAGATGTCTTCAAAGTCGTTCCGCCATGGAGTCTTCACTACCTACCTTGGTCAACGGATCTACATGAAAATTCGCCGTCTTATTATTGAAGCAATTCTGCTGACGGTACGTTTTTGTGCGCTGGTTTTTTTTTTACCTTGTTTTGTTGTGTTTCTATCTTACAATATTGATTAATGAGATGCTCTTTAAGGCTCCACGGTTCGCAATTGTGTTTTCAAGCGGAATTTCAAGTAGAAGAATCGACTCTATTCAGCCGGATTTAAACAGGAGTCTATGTGAGGATTGGTCGCCTGTATACCTCTAAAAGACGGCACACAACGCTATATCGAGTAAGTGAACATTTTTTTTTCAAACATTTACCGAAGTTTTATTCCGATAGCACGGCGGTCGTTTTGCTGCGAATGATCTTGTTTGTTTTAGAAGTTTGGATGCTAATGACTGTAAAAAGTTTATGGGTTTCTTTTCAGAAAGGGCCAATGCATCCTGAACGAGAATATGTCTAAAACAAAGTGAATCTGCCGCAGCGACGATGGTTTAGAGTACGTTTACAGCCTTTCTAAACTAATTCAAGTTTCAGATCTCTTGGTATGGCCTCGTTCCACCACAAAATGATCGCTGTCTACTTTGCCTTATGATTGCGGGAACTCGGCGGTATGTTTTACATATAGCTGTATATTTCTCACAATATTGATAGTCTCTTACGCTCGCCGGCTCATCAGTGAATTTGTGCTGGCGATTTAGCTTGATGTTAATGCGAAATCGATTAATTTCAAGCCCTTAAAGATGCCGCATTTTTATAACATTAACATACACCAGATTTTTTTAAAATGTGTCGTTTCAGGCTCTGCGTTCTGTTATTCTTCCCTGACGAGGAAATATCGATGTAATCGTGCCGGATTTTCACGGAAAGCTATTCAGGAATTGCTCACTTTTTAATCACGCCAAGAAAGCACAGAACGCACTACCAAGTAAGTCGAGTTTTTTCAGGACTTTTTCTCTTCGTTAACTGATGCTTAACTGATCTGTTTGATTCATTTTAATTTGTGTGACATACTTTTTAATGTTATGGATGCTAATGGGTTTTGGAAAGGGCTTTATTCGTTTCTTTTCAGGCGCATCCCTTACTTACTGGCAGAGAAGGGCACTAAAATCAAGAAGGGTTCTGCGCCAGTGACGATTGTTCAGAGTACGTTTTCCACTCTCACCCAACTAATCAGAATTGCAGGTTGCCTCTTGAGATATCTTGAACCTGTTTCCGCCACGATGTCTACACTTTCTACTTTGTTGAACCGGCCGTGACGAAATTGTGAAGTCGTTGGATTGTCGGAAGGACATACAGAATGACAAACAGGCGGTGGTAGGTTATATTGGATAGGAATACACGGGCAAGGTACATGGTGCTATGCAATCAAGCGAAGAATCGAAAAAAGCAGTAAGGCCGATAGGTGTGAGTGGTTGACCGACGAATATGATCGAATCGCCGTGCTTCTGGTACGTGATCGTGGAGAACTGTCTTCTTCATCGTCCTCTGTAGCCAGTGATTGAATCGTGGTTGCTCAATGACTCACCCGTATCCAAGCTTTCGTAATCAGGGATGTGCTTGATTACCCTATTCCTCAGGAAGCTGGCCTGTCTGTTGAAGACAACCATGCTTTGTTGGTGTGTGTCATCCCTAAAGCTTGACTGCGGCCAACGCTTTGTGATAAGTACCTGCTAATATGAACTACTCCTCCATCATCCCGTGTGAAGTACCTCACTCGGTCAGCTGTCGGTTCTTGGGCTTTGGCATCGTTTATGCGATTCACGGTGAACGCCGACTTTTGCTTTATTTGTGCTGCTGCCACTGGAGCCTGCTTTCGTTCTTCGGGGTTATGTCGATGCTAAAATGCTACTGGCTTGCCTAGAAGCGCGTGTTCAAGCGCATTGTCACCCGGTGATTGAGTTCTCGCAGCAGTGGCCTTCACCTATCAGGAAACATAATGCAATAATCGTGTCGTCGGCGTATCTATGCTCACATATCTTAGTACCAGTCCTTAGGAAAATATCGTTTGTGCAGTCAAATTCATTGAAAGGTATAAATCGGACTGTAAAGCTCCCACAAGCAAGTTGTAACGAATAATTATGACAGAAGAACATACAAAATTTTAGTCAGGGGTGAATCTTTTTGCCCAATAAGGATTTGTTTTAGTAACAACTTTTACCATGAGTCACAACCTGATCTTAGTCGTAGTGAAAATCGCGCCTTGTGAAGTCTCTACCGCGCCGGCACACGATAGCAGGAAATCATATCGCAGCTGAGAGGTCTCGTTTAGGCCACGCCGCGTATTGGACTGACTTTGAGAAAACAATGGTTAAAGATCAAATGGCTGAACAAACCGGATGTGAGAATTTTACTCGGCTTCTGCTTGTCAGTCTATGGATATCGTTTTTGTGCTTGACAGTGACGTGACATTGCCAAACTCCGGCGTCTTCGACAACCTTAATTACATGAGTGTCTATGAGTCACTTGGCTCACCGAAACAGGCCGGATTTCCATGGAGAATTCGCCAGATAACTCGTTGTAATCAAAGAAGTACCTTCCGTTGTTGAGCATTACCCGAAGTACTGATTTACCTGAGCAAAGAGCACTTTTATTTACTAGTGTGCCTTTGTACCATTGACTGTTTTCTTAGTGAATGTTGTGAGCTTATTGTATATGCGTTGACTTCCATCTTCGATCTTAAGCCATATTGTTTCGTTCACTGTCCAGGTTACTTCCATTTTCACCTGTGAAGATATGTGCTTCAGAAGAAAAAGAATCTAACCTCTTTGTTCCTTGCATCAAATACATGAGGACAATTAAGAGAGAAGGATTCATAACCTGCCGAATTGGAGTTAGTTGTGCTTGATGCGGCTGATTTGTATGGAGAAATCTTGGTACCTAAGCATTTACTAATAGCTAGAGAATTATCTCTTGCAGGGTGCATTTGAAAATATTCGAATGTGGCTCACCTTTTCTTATTGGGTGAAGATGAGGTGTTTTGGGCTGCTTAGTATCTTCGACGATGTACCGCACTTTACAATCATACAGCGGTATGCAGAGACAAATCATAACCAGAGAAATGGTCTGACAGAGCATTGACCATTTGATCTGTAAAACAGTTTTTGCACAGAACTGATTTCGGTCGGGTAAGAAGCGCGAGCCAGTGCATGAAGATTAATTTGGACTGCAGTGGTTTTGGTGAGAGGGCGTGTTTTATGATTGAAAGCAGCAAGGGATGAAGGTCAGTGAAACATGGCCTGGGTCCTATATCATAGTTGTCAGCAATTGAGTGGCAGTTTCGGTTAGGGATGCAAGCTTTAACGTGAGAGCGCGCCCCGCCCACAGCCGTTCATAGTTAAAGAGAACTCTTTCGGAGAGCTCCCAGGAGACTGATTCAGAGATGGGGTCAGGGTTTCGCAGAGAAAGCTGCCGGACAAAACAGTTTCAGCATTTGAATACGTTCCGTTAAGTACGATGTTGGCAACTGGGAGAGTGCTTTGTTGAGAAACTCCTAAGAGAGGACGTTCGAAAATACTTTCACTTTTAACATATGCGATTCGGGGGTTTTTTATACAATAATGTATCTTTGGTCTTTTCTACACAATTTAATTCTTGTTTAGAATACACTCGGAATGATTGTGATTTTTTATACTGGGCGATAATGTTTTTACCCGGATATGTCATGTTCTGTGCTTTTTAAAATAGGAACTTCCGGTCCAACTATTTGTTTGCAGTTATTTTTTTCCCAACGATAATACTTTTCAGACCACATAGAGTTTACAAGGAGTTTTTTTTTATTTTCTAAAGACTATTAGCAATGTTTACTTAATTAATTAGACAAAGTATTCCTACGCAGTGTCCTTCCCAACGTTTCACAAGGGTCAGTTTTTTCTAACTAGGGAATGGCTTCAAAAACGCCGCGAAGGTTTCTGGAAACTTTCATCTATAACTTTCGATGGAAAAAAGTACCTTTTTTGTTTTGAAACGCATGTGTATAACTGTAGAATATATGTAAGGAAACTTTGTGTTAATTGAGGCAGCACATAATTTGAGCTATGTATCTGTCTGATCCACCTAATCAGTTTCTAAGACTTGTTAGTTGTCACCGATTACGTCAGAATCGCTCATTTAGAATTCCCACGGCACTTTCGAAGCTGTTCCCGAGTAACAATGACTTACTCCTAATACTTGCTTTATCGTTTTTGAGCTTTACAATTTTAGCGGTTGTTGTGAAGAAATATTCAACTTATGGTGTTTTCCGCCGTTTGGTTAGCCTGAATTTTAACGCTACTGTTTCTGTTGTGTACATTATATGTCTTTTAAATGTTTCGCCCTTCTCTTTTTTAAACTTCCTAGACTACACCACAAATTCAGGTTTCGCCTCGACTTGGTACCACCGGGCATCTCCACAGTGTCTCGCTTGGAAAATCCCGTTAAACTGAAGGTATGTATTTGGAGTAGTATGAAAGGCATTTTACTTTGATAAAGTTGGTTAGTCGAACGAAGACAAAAAACTAAATTTATAATATCAAACTGTATATAACGCTTATATTTAGGCAGACGTTACATTCCGTGAGTGTGCTCATCCCGGTAAGGAGAAGTACGGCCGATGTGTGAAAATCATCGTCACGCCGGTAAATTTGTTTTTCTTTTATTCTGTCTATAACTTTTATTGCAGCCCGGCGACTCACAATCCAGCTCGAGACTATACAAGGAGTTTACCCGATGGGAGTTGTCTCCTTGGAGAATTGTATGTTACGCTGTGTTTCCTTGATGATTTCTGAATTCAGGATTGGGAGGATTATTTCAACCTAGTTCTCTTCATTGATGACCGTATCATGGTTCTGAGCCCGGACTTTACTCACGGAGTCAATGTGCAGTGGTACGAGGATATTGAACAAATTAAATGGGTATGTTTATTAAACTTTAAAAGACCTGTTTGGGTTTATAAATAGCATCGAACGATAATTATCAATTTTAGCTTAGAAATTGGTCACGAAAATATTAAATTGTTTCATTGCAAACAGTTTACAAAGATCACTCAGAAATACTACATTTTCATTAAATTCCTAATCTGCTTTTTGTAGGAAAATGAACGCTACATCATCGCCCGCAATCGCACCAACAACCCGTTCGACATGGCCGAGGAGAGGAGGTTTCGTTCCTAGCGGAGATTCAAGTCCGTGAGTTTATTTTCCTAAATTTGCAATTAATGCCTTGTTTAGGATTTATGTGGATGAGGAGGCTGGCGACTTGGACGCTCCTCTGCCTGGTATTCACAGAGGATCGGAAGGGATGGTGAATGGCGGAGGCTCCCTCACTGTCGGACAGCGCCGATTCGTTCCGACTGAAGAGCCCGAAGTGTTTGACCTTTCCTCGGATTCCGAAGTAGATTTGTAGGTCAGGGTTGCATTTGCTCACTATACGTTTTTTTCGAAAATGTATTATTCCGTGGATTTTCCCTGTACTCGTTGGTGTTGAATTTCTGTTATAAATGGCGTGCTTTTTTTGTTAGTTTCTTTTCTTTTTGTTTGGTTAGATGACCAAAAATATCTTTCTTTATTTGTAAAAGAGGGATTATTAAAAAAACTCTGTAGCATTTTATTTTCTAACCTTTGAAGCATGTGCCAGTTGTGTTTGCTGGAGCGCCTAGAATTCGCGCCCTATTGCTGTATTGGCTTACTGTACGTGGCGATTGCTGAATTATACGCGTTGTCTTTATATCTAATACCTGACGGCGTTTTGATTTTACATTCGATGTAATAGTATTTTTGTTTTATCATTTTTTGTTTTATCAAAAGCATGTTTTTCAAATTTCTTCTTTTAACGGTTCAACTTTTTGGTTCAAGTTACAATGGAGAAACAGTAACATTTTTTAGATGAGCACCACTGATGAGTTTTCTAATAATAATCACGTGAAGCTGAGCGAGCTACAGTTGGTGGAAAGTGAGTTTGGAATGCCGCTTGAAGATTGTTACAAAACGGCTATTCGATATTACAAAGGTTTGTTTTTTTTAAATTTGAAATACTTCTTTATTTTAGAAAAAGAAAAATCCGGTGAGCTGGCAATCGCGTATGAAGATCGTATGAAGCTTATGGCATTGACAAAACAAGTGAGAAATGGACCTCTTGCCGAGAGCAACGAGTCTGCTGGCTGGTTTGACTTCGTGGGTTCAGATATAACGTTAGTTTTTGCTTTTTCCCAATGTTCCTTTGTTTTCAAAAATGCATTGCAGATGGTTTATGCGTAATTTTTTAAGTTCCATCCAGAATCACACGATGGGCATGTGCAGAACTTCCCATTTTTATCAAGCCTTTCTGTTATTTCCCCATCAGATTCAATTTTCTCTATTTGTACTCGCGTCTGGTCAACAGCTCCTTGTTTTCGGTGCTTTTCGCCTTGCACATTTCCCGAATTTCACGGCTGATCCATGCCTCATCGTCCGCGCGCTGCCCCTCTATGGATTAGCATTCCATGTTCCCATATGTCATTATTTCTCTGGACTAGTCCTCCGGGATTACTTTCGGAACACCACAAGCAATTCATCTGCATTCTTGTTTACAATTCCACGCCTTATAAACGCAGTGCTTCTTTGGAAATTCAGTTTTGTTATTCCCACCCACGGGCTATACGTTTGAATTCGGTTTTATATTTTCTCAGGCTTCTTTTTATCCCGAATATCCATTTTGACACAATGTCGCTAATAAGCTAAGTGGGGCGCGGCGCTCCTTGAGTTCTTGGCCCTCCACGGAAGTCTCCGTTTTCTCTTTTCGCTTACTTCCTCATTAATTACGCGTTTTTTTTAACATGGGTGGTCTCGATCGTGGCAAACACTATTTATAAAATGTAGCGAAAAAGTAATTGTGCAAAAGTGCACTGAATTTTGCCAGAACTTGCGACTTGACTGGCAATGTGAATTCCCTCGCGATTTCAAATCGAAAAATCGAGTTAGCATGACGTACGTCAGTGGCTTCCTCCATCTTCTGATTTACGGCTACCAGACTTTGGACAGCTAATTCGAATCTTTCCCGTGGCGTGGCTGCTGTGTTTCCTTTTCCCGCATCCATTTTGATAATCTCATTGGACATGTTCTTTCGAGACAGCGGTGGGTGGGCCAGAATGGAATGGGTAGACTCCATTAAGGCTGAGGGCCAAAATTTTGTTGAACTAATTATATTTACCCTCTCTGCGGTTCGTTGTTTTCGCTCCCACAAGCATGAACAACGCGCCTGCGTTTATGCTGCCAGCCTCTTGTGGAAATTCGTAGTGGTACTGATGATTTAGCTCGTTTTCCACTTGACTTCTTCCGCGTCTAATCCATCCAGCCAGTGGCTATCATGAACTTGTTCGCTCTCACTTTCTTAATCATTTTCGCAAATTTTGGTCCAATGTTGCCGAAAGAAGTTACTTGGAGTAGTATGAACCACATAAGGAGAGGGAATTGTGGCGCGCTGATTGAATTTGCTCCTCTCATCATGGCTTCGCTCAACAACTAAACTAACAGACTTCGCTCAATTCCAAACGCCTGAGGCACATCTTTCTACGGCAACATTTATTGAAATCCCGGAAGGTTGTTTTTCTCAAGTTCACTTTTTGAACTGAAATTAACGCATTGCTCTCTCTAACGTTTCTCTCCCACGATTAAGCCCCAAAGCCAAAATTAACGAAAATGTTGCTGCAAGTTCTATCATCTCTGACATACGCAAAAGCTACAAAAAAGTTTTGTATTTATTAAAATTGTTTTTATGTTATGAAATTTTTTATCAGTAAAGCTTGGAAGGAACTTGGAGCGATCACCAAAGAAGAAGCGATGGCTTCCTTTGTCTTCATGATCGACAGGGTCTGCCCTCCCTTCAAGAACATCCTCGCCGACGTGATTGAACCTGTTATGTGAGTTTTGTTTTTCTGTTGTTTTTTTCGTTAGACCAACTATTAGCTTTTTTCTTATCAGTTCCTTAATGGATAATTTCCTTTTAGCCGCGAAAGTTAATTAGTTCCGACGAAAACCCAAATTTTGACGAAATTGAACGGCTAGCGCTCGTTAATTCAAACGCCGTTCTCTTCTCGCATTACGCGAGCCGACTGGGCGCGGTGTAGCTGGCCATTTGCCTCAGCCTCCCATCGCAGCGACGCATCGATCGTCAGGCTAATTCCCTTTTCTGTCCTTTCCCTGTTCGCCATCCAGATGCATGCCTTTTCTCCACTACTTCTCGTTAACGAAAATTTAATTTGCAGCAACCCACCACAGGAGTCGTCGGAGCTCAAGAACCTCTCTTCCGCGAGTAACGCAGTGCCGCCTCAGCCTAATTGGGAGGTGTTTGAAGCGCAGAGGTGGGTGTTTTGGTCGACACAGCTGAGCAGGCCTTTTCAGGAAGCAGATCCAGGCGGCTCTCAACGCCCAGACCTACCATCAGTTCAGTGCCTACGCACAGCAACAATTTCCTAACCAGACGGAACAGGTGGGCTTTATGTCATGTTTCATTCGCATCAAAGATTACAAATACATCAGTTAGCACATACTAATCAAGTCATTCACTTGATGTTCCACTTTGGCCGAAATGTTTGTGTCGAAAATGTACATGAGCAGTTTCTGAAAAGCGAAGGCGGTGTGCACTTTTGTTTGTGAGACTTACTCTGGCGACCATCTTATCACAACAACCTCCGTCATCATGGAAACCATACTTTTTCGATGAAGAGCGTCGATGTGCCATAGTCAGGGCGTTGTGAAGAGATAGAACCACGGTGTCATCTACGTTTCTATTATGGGAGACATCGATTTCCCGCAACAACAGGACGTTGCGTAGCCAGGCTAAAGCCGAAACACCTTTGCTAAATATCAGGCATCAGGGAGCTTTGCTTTTTCAACAACCTGGTTATTCCAAAACATCCCTGAAGGGATATAGACTCCAGCTCTCTTTGTGTTGAAGCCATCATGTACATCATTTCATCGTTGACTCGGGCACATTTATTCACAACGAGCTGGAATGCCAAACGGCTTTGTAATCTGTTTTGCATTTGATTACCTCTTTCAGCTGACAGCGCGTAGAAGCGATGTTTACGCCACGGGTTGTTAGGTTGAAGCAGTTGACTAGCGACAGTGTCTTCAGGCGCCCGTACGTGCAGAGGACCAGATAGTCTTCGTCGGAAAACTGCATTGTATCGGTGATTTCCAACGACGTCAGTTTTGAGCATAACCCGAGAGCTGTGTAATCGCGAATGTTTTTGCAGTTTTTAATGGATAGTAATTCCAATGACGCCATACTCGATAGCAATATACGCAATGTTGTCTCGTTCATTCCTAAGAGGTTCTAAATTCAATTGTTTTCACGCAGTGTGACTCTTTACCTGTATCTTTAATTCCTTCAGCTTAGTCAGTCCCATTAGAGGATTATATAGGAACTCGATTTGGTCGCAGTAGCCGAGAGTCAATTTTTCCAGCTGTGGCAGCTGGCCCATCGCCGTTAAGACCTCCCCGTCAACGGTCGGAATTGGTGCCACATGTAGTTCCTCCAGATTCTTTTGGTTTCTCAAAAAGCGCGCAAACACCCCGGAGTCGAATCTTCTCGCACCACCTATATCGACAAATCTGGGAACACTGCATGTTCCCGTCCTAATCAGGAGCTTACTTGAGATTCCCAGGGAGTTCATCTAAATGGCTCAGTTCAAACATTGCTGAGTGCAGGTTTAATCGTCGCAAGCGATACATTTTCTTGAAGAACATTTGCACCTGAAGACACGAGTGCTGGTAAACAACGAGGTGTTACCTTGGCTGCGTGGTCAATATCTAGCCAGCTTGTTTCCTCGATTGAGAATTCTTCTAACAGATGAGCTACCCTTTCCAGAAGAGGGGATAAATCGGCATTCAAAATAACGGCTCCGAAATCTACAACGCGTAATCTGTGGCAATTCCTGGAAACATTTCCAAATTCTCACGAGGGATTTAGCGGTTACCAGGCAATGCAATCAACGATTGGCTGTGAGATTTTCAGCCATCGTTGGCCGAATGTGAGATCTCGCACGTATCCTCCACACCTTTCCACGATTCCCATTACTGTGGGACTAAAGCAAATGCTTTCCTAAATTTAATTGACTTTTATTTCAGTTGGCACTCACCTGCTGATAGTATTCTGTAGTATTATTAATAAGGAAGTTAGCAATGTTTAGTTCCATCATGTCAGAAAATGTGGATTGTCTCTGAAAATGGGTATTATGATCTGTAAGCTCTTTACCTGTAGGACAGAATACCAAATGCGACAAACATTTTCCAATTTGACGCGCTCTATGAAGTCCAAGTTGAGGAATATTTGTGATAGGCAGTCCCTATTGAGTATTTCCATAGACATTGTTGTCTCTGAAAAGGCTGTTTCGCTGACGAAACGGTTTAGAAATGCTACTGTCCTTAGAGAAATACGAACGACGCAAAAGAATGGTCAACAATGTGTGGGCGCGGTGCTATTGGATAACAGTGTTGTGCTCAGATCCAGATTTTCGTGCGTCTGCAGCTAAGGATCAAAATATTTGACTGTCCATCTGTCGAAGCTCGCCGGCGCACTTATCCGTGAACCAAAGTTGGTAGTTATTTTGAGGATGTGTATTGCGGAGGATAGGTTTTTATATGCCAAGGATTTCGCGCGGATTGATTTAACAGCAGAGGCGGTGCGCAATGTTGAGGCGGTTGCTGTAAAGTGCTGCTCTCTCAAGCTAACTGTGTTCAAAGCAAAGTGCCCTGCGAACAGCTGATTGCCTGCTGACCGCTCGTGACATAGAGATGTCTTTGTTTTGACCTAATGTCATGGCTTGCGAAAATATCTTGCACAAGGGTAATAACGGTTTTCTTTCAGCAAGAAGCCTTGATTCACCAGCTTCAGGAACAACACTATCAGCAGTACATGGCTCAGGTACCCACACTATTAGTTCTTATGATAATGTTTTTAAGGTTTATGCCCAGCAGGCGGAGGCCGCCGTGCCCGAGTCGGAGCGTCGCGAGCTGACTGAGGAGGAGCGTCGTCGTCAGGATGACGACAGCGACGTATCGGACGAGGAGCCTGGAGATGATCTCCCTTGTAAGTGTTTTTCTTTTAGGGTAGTGTAGGCTAGATAACGGCTTGATTCCTCTGACTGACCTTACAGCTTGGTTGTGTTAGATTTAGATTTTCAGAGACAGCTCAAAATCCTTCGTTACCTTTAGTAGTAGGGGGGTGCACTGTCGTAAGAATACTGAGTTTAAGTGTCGTCCATTCACGCACAGATGGGACTCTTCTGTCACTGTGGGTTTCTATAAGTTGCTTGCCTATATCGTGCCAAATCAACCTTGTAATGCAATGCGACCTTTTTCTATTGCCAAGCGAGACTCTGCTTGTGTATGAGCATGGTGCAGTGCATGGGTATCGTGCCTACACATAGGGGAATCAGGCTGCTTACCTGATTGGACAGCGAGCGGCTTCTGTGGTTCTTTCATTATGGCCGATCATGCTGACGTGTCCCAATTTTTCGAGACGGCGCATGAAAACGTCGTGTAACGTATGTAATTGTTTCTTTAGCAAACCCCGCCATCGCGCCGGCTTCACTCTGGAATCGCAAGGACATTCAGGAGTTTAAGAACACTATCAAGAAGGAGGGCAACGAGGGTATCATCAAAGTTGGACATGGGGAGACTGTTACGGTATAGTTACCACCGGTGTGTAGATGTACCAATTGTTTTTAGATTCGTGTTCCTACCCATGAGGATGGTACCTGCCTCTTCTGGGAATTCGCCACTGATCATTACGATATTGGCTTTGGAGTGTACTTTGAGTGGACAATTGCTGATAGCAATCAGGTAAGTGTTGCGGAAACGCCAATTTTTGAGACGGGATGTTTGTTTTGGCGTAATAAGCTAGATTGTTTGTCTGCTTTGGCAGGCTGAAATTAGATTCTTTTGCTTGAAAATCGGGCGCTAGAATGTTTAGCCGAAATGGAAGGTTCCGTAAAATATGCCTGTTTAGGTTTCTATTCATGTGAGCGAGTCGGACGAAGAGGATGAGTACGAAGAGGGCGCTGAGGAGGGGGTTCCGCCAAACCCCAATTCTGGTGACGTCGAGTCTGGCACTCCGCAGCGTCGTGCGCGCGACCCGAGCAAGCCGCGTCAGGATGAGATCATCCCCGTCTACAGGAGAGACTGTCATGAGGAGGTTCGATCTTATATGTTTTATGTAATCTATGTTTGTATATGCAGGTTTACGCTGGAAGCCATGTTTACCCTGGCCGTGGAGTCTACCTTCTGAAGTTCGACAACTCGTACTCCCTGTGGCGCTCCAAGACTCTCTACTACCGTGTGTACTACAGCAAGTAGGCACCCCTTGCCACTCGTTCTTTGACTTCATGTCCTTCTTTGAGTATTCTCGACGTTTTTGAGAAATGTGATGGTATTTGTACATGAACACTGAGTTTTTATTTATTATCCTGATTTTTATGGATGAATGGTTGTCGTGATTTTAATTTCCTTTAATGCAGCTTGCTTTTTGTCGCTGGGTACAGAGTCTTGTAAATGTCAGATTTCTTTGGTTTTATCATCGTCGCACATATAGTGTTCCAAGGGTTCGAATAAATGTTCATTATCCTGAGCTTCATTTCTTTGACTACGGCAATGAGCAGATGAAACTGATGGGTGTGGCGGTACACGTGGAACGTTGGCCCATGGCGGCGCGCGCAGCCGCTGAGTTACGATTTGGAAGAAGCACGCGGAAAGTTGAGGAACTGGTAGCGTTTTCTCCTGAAAATATAAATTTCGTATGTGTAGTGTTCCTGTCTGGCTCACTCCATTGATCTGAATGAAGTCGTTTAAGATTCCATAAAATTTATAATGAAATAGCAAAAGGTTTTTAAGCACAAATTATACTGAACCTTATATTTTCTAACTATGGTCACTAAAAAAACTTGTTTTATCCCAATAATGTCACTTTTTGTGTCGATCGGTGATACCAACAAGAAACTCGGTCGCGTTATATTTATTATCAGCTGCGTGCAGACTCACTTGTAAAACAACATCGGTTTGTTATTCTCCTCCAGAGGAATCGTCAATTCCTCGTCAAGTCCGTTGTCCCGTAGTTTAACAACGTCCGCTGGAGCATGTACCACCGAGCGTTGCACAATCCGCGGTGAAAGCTGCGAATCGGGTGGAGAGATCGGCACCTGCGAGTAGCCCGTTGCGGACATACGCCGCTCGGCACCAACGTGGGATTCGATGCTACGACGACGTAGACGACGTTGGCGACGCTGCTCCTTCTCCTCATCTGCAGACTCCGGTGGAACACTTACACGAGCGGCGACCTAGAGTACTTTGTGAATGCTAATTCAAGAACATTTAACCTTTGTCGATGTAATGGCTGGGGATATCCTGGCCACAGAAGAACTGCTCCGCATACCAATAGGAACCGATTGGTTTCCGTAGCTACAGTCTCGATCTGCTTGTCTGGACGCCTCGTCCATTGATATTCCTCTTGAAAGGCGCACCCCGCAACCCAGATTGTTGAAAGACTGAAACCACAAACTAGCTACACAATGGTTAGTTTCGGATTACATTTATAAGTCCCTTGAAATGACTGATCAAGGAATTGCTTTGAGGCGCTCCACAGGAATGCGTTCTGTGCATGATCGGTCTTTCTTTGTCCTGACGAGATAGCCTTCGGTTCACCAAAGGAGACATGAGAGCAGCCACGGGAGAGGACGATGTCAGCGCCGGTGAGGTGTTGTCTGACCGTGGAGGGGACAGCAACGAAGTCCTTGCTGAAAAGATCATCGATGATAGATTTGTAATTATTTCTTACAAAATGGCGTCAAATGGAGGTTATCATGCCTGCATAGTTCGTGCCGTTCTTGGACCAAATCTTCCAGTGCGCCGTCTCCTACATCTTCACCAGATACTTCGAAAGAACCTGAATAACTAACCTGTGAAAACTTCAACTGTTCATTTTTGATTCTTTTACAATTTGAACAGGAAGCTTTAAAAACATTCTAGTCATGTATAGTTTGCGGTTCCTGAAAACTTTCCGGAAAATGTATAAAGTTTGTATACTTTTAAGTTCGTGGTCACGCCAAAACCTTAGAGATGTATCTTCTCAATTTAATTCTTGCCCTATTGCCATTTCCCCAGCACTTTGTTAAACTTAAACATGTCGACGTTTAGCTATGCATATAAGGCTGAAAAGCCTCTTTACAGTATTCGATTCCAAACGGAAAAAGTTACAAATTCCTCTGCTTAATCAATTTTTCAAATCCTTAATTTGGATACCGAAAGTTAATTTTAGGGAGCAACGATCACGCGTTGCAAGTTGCAGCGACGGAAACTTAGCCAACGAAAACTTAATTCTTTGTTGCAATCGGGCTTTTCACTAAATGGTGATAGAAAGTTTAAAGGATCGGTACTACTTTTTTTTGGCTTACCTCCTTGCCATTTGCTGTGCATGGTCATCGCTGTCCTTGGATTTGTCGCAGAAACATCATCCGCCATGGCACAAGTGTCCGCTGTGTTCATAGATGTCAACCTCTTCTTTGGTAGTCTGCTGACGGACAAAGTCACAGATTTGTTGCTCTTTGTCTTTTCCCCGGACCGAGGCTTTTTCAAAGACAAGCTTGTTTCAACTGTCGTTTGGGGCCTCAGCGCTGAGCAAGGCACGTTGAAGTGAGCTTCTACATCGTGGTTTTCATTGCCATCAGCGTCTTCAGCGTCAACAGCCGCTAACCTTGCATTTACAGCATCAATCACATCCAAGTTGATCGTCCCATACTTTGGCCTGAATATTTAAATTAGACTTGATTTTTATTATCCATACTTCATGAACTCATGCCGCTTGTACTTTGGTTTTTCTGCCTTTTCATGCCCGCTCTCTCCGAATCCCCCAATTTGGGGGCATTGTCCGTTCGTCTGCTCGTCCTCGTCCTCGCCCATTGTAATTGGCGCCTAGTGGAGTGATGTGTGACAATTGAGATGTTGCCGATACCTGTGTATCCAGAGCTCTGTTTTTGTCTTCACATCTTTGGTCTCGGATGACGGCAGTTGTGTGAGACTTCAGCCGAGAAGAGTTGTTTCCATTGGCTCTAGGCTTCGAAGACAAGTTTTCGTAGCCAAGCTCCCAGTCGTAGGAATCGTCCCAGTTGAAACTGTTGCGCTGGAGAATCTAAAGGAAATCTTTAGTTAGAACATGACAAGGTATCTTTTCCATTTCGGATGAATTTAACCCTAAAGATGGATCTCTGTCTCCGATTGTTTTCTGTTTTTCGCAACAGTTTTTCAAAATTCTTCCCTCAGGCAAATGGAAACGGCGTAAAAAGCGGATATTTGTTATTGAGACAATATAACGAGAAAATCATGGCAGCTGCATAAATAGAACGTGCTTCAAGGAAAAAACAAATCGGCTTCGAATACAATTGGAAGTTTTTTTCAGGGATCGTCAAACCAGGTGTAGGAAAACGATTAGCTGTTGGTTTAGTTGATACCTTGGTATGTCTAGGTTTTGGTGGGAATTATTGCTGAACGAAGCTATTCTATGTTGACCCAACTTATAAACCGTATCCTATTACATATCACTACTGCTGGTAATCTCTTTTGCGACAAATTTATTGTCGTCTTTAAATCATAGATCACACTTTTCCACACTTCACTCTGTTCAAGTGTTTGGAACAACGGTACAATATCCGCCACAAACCGAGCAGCCACAAGCAATCTTCAATGGTAAATATTAGCTCTATCTCAGTGTTTTCGAGTGTCTGAGTCCGCTTTGAAGAAACTGAAAGAAAAGTACGCACCTGTGTCAGCAGACTTTCCAAAAGATCGTAATTTGGCTGATCGGGATAGCCAAGGGTCTTCAGATGACCTGCGAAGTGATGTAATTCCACGGGGCACCCTTCCAACAAGATGTTGAGATCTACATCTTCCTTCATCCGACCGACCTGAACTTTCGCTTTGATTCGTTTTCGTATGACTGACTCACTAGTTTGAATTGTTCTTTAGCATTAAATTTAAGTACTCACCTCGTCTTTGTCTTTGATCTTCCTCCAAGGCAATTGTCCTTGTAGAAACTCCGTGAGCATGTAAAATAGAGACCACAGGTCGTCTTGTCGTCCCATTTCTCTGTTCCGATGAGCACTAACCGCAGCATACCTCACAGTTCCACGGAATCCAGCGGCAGATCGAGGACTACGAATGTCTCCTTTTGCATTTAAATACTGAACACGTGTTTAAATGTTAATTAATCTTAATTACCTGTCTGGCGAGACCAAAATCAAGCATGTAAACCCGACGCGTAGTTTGAGTTGTTCTACCCAAAGCAAAATTTGACTGAAATCAAGCAATTGTGTTTTGAATGAAAAGTCCCCTACTGGTTTAATATCTCTGTGTAAAAATCCAATATGATGTATTTCTCGAATAGCATTTAATATCTGAGTTCCTAATCGAATGGCGGTGCTTAATGAAAAACACTGTTTTGGGGCCTGAAAAGTTCCGGGTATGAAATGCCGTGGTGAATACGGTAGTTTACCTCTCTCCTTAGGTCGGCGAGGTTTTTTGCTTGAAGACTCATTACCAAATAGTTGAATTTGTCGTTCCGTCCACACCCGTAAAATTTACACGCATGTTGTTTGCCTGCAAAAAGTTTCCTTTACAAGATGCTCCGTCAGGCGCAAGTTCTCGTTTTGTTCACTTTGCGGACAGAGCAGAGAACAGCCAGCAACTGGCAGAGGAAACGTCACGAGGAAAGAGATTACAACTCGTTTCGTGCGAGAATTAAAAGAGTGGAGTGGTATTAATCAGCTTTGAGAAATGAAGGTTCGATTGAATTAGTGCATTGGGTTTTCAAAGCGAAAGAGGCATCAGAGCCACTGACGTTTTGTTAAACGCAAAATTCAATTTTCATATTCTGAATGAGTATAGAGTTAAAAAAAAGGTCTAAACGTAAACATCAAAGCATGTTGTCATCAAAACTCGTCTGTTTATTGGGTTTTTGTTTTTGAAATCGAAGAGAAAGAAGAAAAAACAACACAAAATGTGATTTTTGTAGTGGAAACAAAACAATTTTTCAAATTTTAAACAAATACAATTTCAGAAAAAT
>LNBV01001556.1:0-11534 GCA_001513535.1 Oscheius sp. TEL-2014 | reverse complement strand
GCATTGAAACAATGTAATTTTTCATTTTCCAAAAGTTATGATAAAACCTCCTGAATGTGCAAACAGATTTTGGCACTTAGTTCAGAGGAGGATAGTTATCAATGATTGTTCGCTGTGTAATTGAACGTGTTCAAACCAAATTTTAACCTTTTTTTTAAACCTGTCAACCAATATCCGTTATAAAAAATAGCCCTTTTCGGACAAATGTGCAAAATTCAATTGAAGACTTGAACCTTTCTGGGAAATGATATTTCTCATCCAAAGACACTGTTTTGTACCAAATTGAATGGAGATCTCATGTTTGCGGTTTTTATCAACAAAAAAAATTCGGAATCGCTCAGCGTACTGCCAAGAATTGCGTTAAACTTCAAAAAAGGGGATCCCAAGGTATGCGAGACTAACATAATCCCAACTCACTCGAATAATTTGTAAACGATGGGTTCTTTCAGGTACAACAGAAGTCCGTCGTCCATGGCCAATTTTAAAGAAATCTGATTCAAAGTTCTGTTGTCGGTTTGTGAAAGCAAAAGGAATCCGCGAAGACCGAGGGAAATTGCCTAAAAAGTTTGTTTCATTGGGAATTTTGCTTACTTTTTCGCATCGTTCAGTCTCTTCCGTATTATTGACAGCAAACCATGTCAAAGTGTTGGCCATGCCAATAACTCGCTTTACAAAAAGCATCATAAGTTGGGCTTTTTTTTCTTCTTCGTCAGGTAAGTCATTAACAGCGGTAACTGAAAAGTCATTGTTGACCAAACAAGTCTAAAACAAACTCTGCTTGTTGGAAGCATTCACGAAATCCAGCATGTCTTCTTTGCACTGTTTGTAAATAGATGTATCAGAAATTTGTTTTAAGAATGATTCCACGTCGTCGAAAAACCGCTGAAAGTTTTTATTTTCAATGAAAAACTCAAAATGCCCTACTTTTGCACCATAATCACTTCCATCCATTTTCTTCAACGCATCTTTGTTCTGAAGATCTGCAAGGTTATGCGCAAGAGCCTGGTTGTCCATTTTTGTGAATAGTTCGACAGTCAAGTTCCGCAATGTTTTTAGAGTCTGAAAATGGTTTTTAAAGTTTGTTTTACTTTAGACTTTCTACCATGGATTCAAGAAACCCGCCAGTAGAATCAGTAGCCAAGAGTTCGTTCATAACCGTTTCTAGTTCTCTGAAATATATTACTTCTTATGATTTTACTAACCAATTATACCTTTTATAGTCCTCCCTGTATTTTAGAGAAATTCCTTTTTCTTCCAGCAGTTTCAGCGGAAGAACTTCAATTCGACAGGAGGACTTTATGTTTTGTAAAAATTGTCGTGATTCTTCCGAAATCTAAAAGAAAAGACGTTGGACAAGTTAAATAATCTCCCTGGGAGACCAATATTCACGCTCTTCGTTTTGTTCAAAAGATAATGTTGTGTTCAATAAAACATATAAAAAGATGCTTAAAAAGTTGTCTAATGCCAACTTCTTACCCGGAGATAAAAAAATTGAAATTGCAATACAAAAACACTCAGAAAGGTGCCATATATGGTTTAAAAAGTGGGAGTTTTGCCTGTTACATCGGGAATGTCCAATTTCGGGGATAATCATCACCGTGTTGAACAATTCACAACTAATTATCAAAGTTTTGTCTTTTAAAACTTCCCTAATCAAGCGTTACTATTATTGTCAAAATCTAATTTCAAAATTGTAAGATCGCATTTGTTGCCGGCAATTTTAGGACAATTTAAATGATTGGAAATGACAGGAAGGAGTTTGAAAGGATAGTCAAAAGAAGAACTATTGTGAACCCAGTCATTCAAAAAACGCGATTCATTCCTGTTAGAAAAGTCCAAAAAATCAAAGTCCAAGCTCCAAAGTTAAAAAATTGACAAAAGTGAAATAGACACATGTGTGTTTTCATTTTTGAAGAATCTCTTTTTTTATAAACACTAGATGGTCACGCAAAACTACGTAAATGTTTCAGGAAATTCTCACCATTGAGTGATCAGTTGAGTTGTCGATGCCATTGCAAATGCTAATAAGTTCTTCATTCAACTTAGCAATGTCAGCGTCGATTGTCTCCTGGGCGCGTGAATCAAATCGGAATAAAAACTTAATATCCCGAAAGTTCAATAGCTGAAAACAAAATTGTTGTGTAATCGATATTTAGCAAACCGTATATTGTGCAGATAGTTGGGCCAAAATTTCAATATGATTTATGCACAATTGCGCTGCTTTTCTACATTCGCTCTGAAGTTTTATGTAATCTTAACGTTATTTTTTCACAAACATCAAAGGTAGAAAACAGATACATGATTTTGGTAGATAGGGAAAAAGACAGAAGCTCTACCAAGGTTCCTGCAGAACTTAAGGAACTTGTCGCCGTGGAATTTCTTAAACGTTCGGAATGAGTAAAGTGTCTAAAACAACTTACCCTTCGATTTTGTAGCACATGCTATCACAACAATCCAGTATGACCAGTTTATGTTTGCGAAGAACGTAAGCATTAATGCCTTAACTAGAATACACTAAGGATTCTTTTCGGTTCTCACCAATTCGAGTCCTTGAAAGCATAATGTCAGATTCCACAAATTCGTATCCCAACCCAAGGACAAGAGTTTGGATCAAGAAAGTTTTTCCTGAACCTGGAACACCCATGACTGCAATGACTTTCATATTATCTGAAATTTAAGTTGATTCGCTTTTCAAAACAAGTACAAACCTTCAATGTTTGGCCACAATTCAGGGTCAGTGACAACGTATTCTTTTTGTTCTTCAGAATGTGTGACAATTTTGAAAATGGTAGCAATCTGCAAGAAACGGATTGGTTTAAAAATTTGTCATGTTAATGTTAATTAGTTTATATACCTTCTCATTATTCTTGGAAACGATGGGTTTTTCTGTATTCTCCCTTTCCAAGGTTCCATTTCCCGAATCCTGATGATTTTTCAGTTTCTTCATGTTTCTGTTTGTTAAACGCTCGTTGTTTTCCTCGTTCTTCTTTTGATCCTTTCTTGTATCATAACTCGCATTGTCACCGTGCAGTAAATCATGTTTGATGTCAGAAGTTCTGGTTGTTGAGGAACACGGACAATCTTGCACTGCCACTGGAGTAGAGCAACTGAAACCCAAAACCAAAGTTTGGCTTTTCTTGTGTCAAACCTTCCAGTACTTGAATTTTCTGCATTCGAGATTGTTGATTGGGGTGATGAAAGTATTCTGTTTCCCAGGCGGGATCCTGTAACTTGTAAATTTTAAACAAATGCTAGTATTTTGAAACCTGTTCCGACTGTGATGAGATTATCCGTCGCTCGTTGTGATACTGAAGCTTCAGACTGCTTGGCAGTTTTGTTGTAAAAAAGTACTAGATCATGCGCGGAACGAATGAAGCAATTATCAGCTCTTTGCGAATCCATCAGCGCGTTTGGTTCGTCTAAACAACCGGAGTTTTATGAAAAGTTTGTTAAACTTTCACCTTTGCTAAAAAGTCGTGTTGGACGAGCTTCTGGCTCCAACTGAAGTACTCCTGGTCCCTGATCCGCTCCTTGTTGGAAACTTTCAATTTCATTCCTCTGAAAACAACAATTAACTTTTTGGATTGATCCGTTACTACAAATCGACTCGCGAGCACACCGAAAAAAGGATAATTGGGCGTTCGCAGAAGAAAGCGTTTTTGATCTGACATATTTTGGCTTTCTAATCGATCGAAAGCCGCATCAATTACCACTTTTTTACAAATCCGAATTGGCGACTGCCCCTGTATTTTTCATAATCTGTCTTTCTTCTATTCCGTATAAACTCTATTTTGACTTTTTTGTTGAACATACATCATTTTGTAAAAATTTTCTTAAAGACTCTCTTCGCTAGGTTCATAAAAATATTCTCTTCGAACAGATAAGCATTGAAAATCACCATCGGATTCAATAAAAAATTTAGAATTCCCGGGTGTATTTGCCTTTCGCGATGTCTTACCCTTTCCCGATTCTTACAAAGGTATTCAATTGACATTTTTGTTTGTGTTTTAGATCTTAGATTTAGGGAGTAGCCCGTGTTCAATAGATTTCGGTTCAACTTTTAAAAAACTGGGAGAGCAGCACACCTAATAGGTTGTCTTTCTGAAATCGCTTAACTTATCGGCCCAAAGCCGCTATCACAAGGTTTTGCCTAAAGCATAAGCGTTACCTGAAATCCATTGCTGCCGTCGCTATTGGTAATAACATTAGATTGGTCCACATCCAATAGATTCACACTGTCCAACTGATTGCTCACACTGCCTGCAAAACTCTAAGCTTTGGATATATGTGTTGCCGAATCTGTTCTATTTTCGTCATCTACACTAGTTGGAAGCAAGTCAGTTTCGTTCAGTGCATGTGGAATATCTTGATTCGCATTATCGTTAGTGTGTGGACCCGTTTGAAAACTTTCGTGAACTGAGACCTTGCTATGACTTTCTGAATACGGTTCACCCACCAATTGGTTGTGGCTCATCTTCTGGTGGAGAAGTGTCAAGGTTCAAAATTGGCCCAACTCTGTTGATGAAGTCATTCAAAAGTGGTCCATCAAAGGCTTGAACAGTGGTGGCAAAGTTCGCAAGGTTTTGAGAATCCGTACGGTCATGATTATCATTGTTTGAAGGTCGAAGCAATGGAACTTCCTCTGAATCAGATCTCGCTGGATTTACGTGTGCCTGTAAGCAGGATGTTCGTAGAAGAACTTATAAATTACCCTGTCGTTTCGGGAATCGGATCGGTTGTTCGTGTAATTTCGCACAAAAGAAACCAGTTTGTGAATATTCAGAAACTCTGTCAAAATTGCCCACGCCGCTCTCTGAATTTAAAGGTCAAAATCAAACAAAAACCAACGTACCCCGATTTGTGGCGAGGCAGCCATTTTCGATAAAACTTGACGAAGAAAGGCCAAAATCGGTGTCAACAGTCGCAATTCACTCTCGAACGATGGAGCGAACTTCATCACACAATCTCGAAGGGATTTAAAGCCCTGAAAATGCAATTAACACATATATTTTGGCACTACCGCTAATGACTCCAAACTGTCCACTCCAATTATGATGGCTTCGCAAACGGCTCCGATACATGCTCCGATTATAAGAGCTTGCACACAGTTCTCGAAGAAGGGTTTTTCATGGCACTTAAATTGATCTATTCGTTGTTAACTAATACAGTGATTGTTTATAAAACTAATCAGAAACCGGGTGAGTATACTCGTCATTATAATGCTAATACGAATTGGTTGAAGTAACTGTCGGAAAGTTGAATAACTAGCAAATTTACTTCAACCCAGAATGTGAGTTTGACTGTGCAAAAATCATTACTCTGGGATAGGTATTTTGTGCGACGTGCGGTCGCAAAGAGGCCCTGGTGCGGCCAAAGGTTGTTTCAACTTAGATGGCAAAGCCACCCTTAGGCAGTCGGAAACCGTACAAACACAGAAGACAAAGACTCCCAAAGCGAAGTAATGAAATATACTCTGCTATAGTACTCACCAAATTCGAAAATCCATTGGTTAACAACCCTGTGCCCGCTCCGAAAACAGCTCCAACAAGTATCTTGTTAGTGCCAAGGGCGGTTGCCACTTTACCAACAACTGCATGAGCACCAAGAGAACAAGCAGCACTAAACACTCCGACAACGAATCCTCTTCCCATGGCTTTGAAATAGGAAGTTAGATCAGCATCCTAAATATTTCTATATCAATAAGATTGACTATTTGGTACCTTATTGAACAAAACATCCTGACCAGCGAAAAGTCCAGCCGTGAAGAGACCACCACCAAGGATCACAAAAAGAGCTGATAATCGTTTTACAGAAATATAACAAGATACATACCTCCTTTAAAAGCAAAGGCGAGCCATAGCCCAGTTGCAATTAGTGCAATGGCGCCAATCACCAACAAAAGCTTGAGCCATATTTCCATACTTAAAATCAATTGTTGAAACGTGGTACCGGAATAGTTTCAAAACGGGAATGGGTGCTCCGCTATAATGGAAGCGCTATTCTACTGTAGATGTACGTTAGGAAATCAGACATCAAGGTTTTAATAAATGGGCGGTCAAAATACAATGTTTGTGTGTGGCACACCATTGTTTGCATTGATCATATCAGTGCCCGTATGTTAATTCTAATTGTAAGCAACAATGAATCATTATTGCTAGTGTGCCCCTAATAAAAAGAAATACAGAATTTAGCAAAAACAACTTCGGGAGGCAGCCGAAGTAAACTATTGTCGCAATGCCACGCCCAGCACAGCCTGCCACGGCTGTTTGAACAACACGCCTTAGAAAAAAGATATGTTTTATGCTTTCAACACCACTTTTCTATCGTTTTTCCGTAGTAATGTTTAGTCCTTTTTCTAATGATAATTTATATGTTTCAGCTTTGTAATTAGTGTTTTCTATATAGTTTGACTTCGCTACATAAAGTTAGAAAATAAAGCTAATTTTCTATGTATTTTAGATTGATTGGTTTGCAATTTTTTTTAACACAGGTTTGCAATTTTTCGTTTCTGGTCCCTGGTACCAAGGGCGAAAAAATTTGCGGGGAAAAAACCGCAACACCATGTGAAAACATTTTCGCATCTTTCGGGCTGTAACCGATGCGAAGGTCATTAGCAAAACAAATGGGCGCCGCGATGGCAGTTGTTGCTCTTCGGTGGCCTTGCAAAAAGACCAAACCATGTGTTCCGTTTCGTTCACGGGATCGCCAACAAGTGTTCTCCACAAGAAAGCTATTTATAAAACGATTTGTGACGTAATTATTGCATTCTGACCAGAATGTTGCAAAAATCATATGATCAACGGGGTTCGTATTTGTAAACAATGAATAAAACGTTGCGGACTTGCGCTGAAATTAGGACGACCTACAAAAATGTGGTTGTTCGTAACCAGAAAAATAGAAACAGCAAAACTAGGTAACAAGTGATTTTTGAAGATGGAATAAAAAACTCAAAAAGAAATAAAAGCAGCTAAACAAAGTGGAATTTCTATTTTGATCTTGATGTAGGTAAAGAATCGTATGGCGCAATCGTTTTAACGCTATCGGTGAGAAATTGTATAGACCGCTATAGTGTAAACATCTCGACTACTATCTAACCCAGCGGTAACGATCAAAACAATAACAGCTATCTTCCCTGCTGTTCAAAACTTTCTTGCCAAAAATAACGAGCAGTTGTGCTCCTGACAAACTTTTGAAAAAAGGCCATGTTTGACAAACATTTTTTTAGTGTCTAAAGTTTTTACACCTTTTTTTCTTCTTTTCTCTTCTCATGGAATCTATTCCTCTTTCATCATTTTTTATGTTTGGTTTCTTCAACCCAATTCTTATTAGTTGCTCAAAAACGGGATCTTGTTTCAGAACTTTAATGAAAATGGTTGGATGGCCGAGCGCGCCTTCGGTTAAGCAACTGGTTGTTGCGGCTGATCACCGTCTTGAAGAGCCTCAGTTCTGTTTTATGCATCCTGACGATTTATCGTCCGACCCAACTGCATCTTTGCTACAGGTAGGATTTCCAAGAAGTACAAAGTTGTTTAGGCACCAAAAAAACTATCTGCTTTTGTTCTTGCAAAGAAATCTGAGGACCAGAATTTTGCTAAGGGAACAATATCTCTATCCAAAGAAATTCGACAACAGCTGGAGGTGCAACCGGGAGATAAGCTTAGGTGGGTTGCTAAATTAGCAAATGAAAATATACCGTTTAGCGTTTCGTTTCCCACAGCTACTAGCTGCAAGAACATTGTCTTGCAGCCCATTACGGACAATTCTGAGGATTGGTAGGTTTATAGGGTGGGTGCGTAAGGAACGATCATCACATTTTTGTGTAAATTTATTTTTCTTCAACGAAATTTAATAAAAAGAAAGGTGTAAATGAAAATATCAACTGAAAGGAAGCGTGAGAAAAAGAAAATTGTTTCCAGGGACTGGTTTGGTGAATTTGTCAAAAGATATTTCATAGGCGACCGACTGCCCTATCCAGTGCATGTCAATACAGTTTTACAAATACAAAATTTGCAGGGAGAACGAGTTGGTTTTATGGTAATTCATTCATATCATAGAGCTAACTGCATATTTAGGTTTGTGAAATTAACAACAAAAAAGAAGGCTTCAGCTTGATAGATGAGAACACAAATATCAATGTATGTGGAATATTCAGCACTCAAATTTATAACAATATGCGTAGGCGCATTGGATTTGCTGATTTAGGTGGTGTAAGTTAAGTTTTTATTCCTGTTACTTTGATTTAGGTTGACCCAGCAATTGATCAAATTCGGATGATGGTAGAGATTCCATTGACGGACCCGGATATTTTTGAAACCATTGGGGTTGAGCCTTCGTATGGAATTCTCCTTCACGGTCCTTCTGGAACAGGAAAAACTACAATTGCGAAGGCGGTTGCTGATGAAATCGGTGTTTTCATTCACGTGATCAATGGTGAGAAATTTTCACTTGTTTTTGTCGGGTTGAAGATGTAAAGTCGCCCATTCGCGGAGCACCTGTAGCATCCATAAAGAAGAAAAGTCAATTCAGGCCCTGAAATAATCGGAAAACACGCAGGCGAAGCCGAGGAAAATATCAGAAAAGCGTTTGAAATCTGTCAGCAACAAACATCTGCTATCTTGTTCATAGATGAAATTGACGCCATTGCGCCTAAACGTGACAAGGTTTTACAAAATTCAGTACTGAAATCAAGTTTCGTTTTTCAGGCCCAGAGCGATTTGGAAAAACGAGTTGTTTCTCAACTTTTGGCATCGATGGACGGAGTTTCGGGCAGAGGGCGTGTAGCCGTCTTGGCTGCGACGAACCGCCCAAACGCTTTAGATCCGGCGTTGAGACGTTACGGTCGCTTTGACAAGTATTTTGGGAAACAAATAGTTTCATGTAGGATTTTCAGGGAAATCGAAATTGGAGTCCCCGATCAAAAAGCCAGACTGAAAATTCTTCAAATCAAAACAAAGCGAATGACCAATGTGTTAGCTGGTGACGTTGATCTGGAAGAGGTGAGCCTACAAATTTTCAAACAAACTTTTTCAGATTGCTGCCAAATCTCATGGATATGTTGGAGCAGATCTCGCTGCTCTGGTTACAGACGCTGGACATAGATGTGCATTACGAATTCGGAATGAGATTCGATCTTCGCCAAACACTGATCGTCAGGCGATTTTGAACCAAGCAAGAGTGACTAAAGAAGACTTCGAGGTTTGGTTGAATTGTTCAAGAAAACACAATATTTTTAGGTGTCTATGGAAAAGATGTCTCCATCGGCCCTTCGTGAAACCCTTGTGGAAACCCCAAAAGTGGAATGGGATGCCATCGGAGGTCGTTCTTTCTTAGTTCCGTCGTTGAATTTACTTTCCAGGACTAGACGAAGTCAAGAAAAACATTCACGAAATGATACAATTTCCAATTCAACACGCGGCAAAGTATGAAAAGTTTGGGATGCCTCCTTCCCGCGGTGTTCTATTCTATGGACCTCCTGGATGTGGTAAAACACTGCTAGCCAAGGCCGCTGCCACCATGTGTGGGTCAAATTTCATTTCGGTCAAGGTGTGTATAGATTTATTATTGGTAAGATAGTTCTTGTTAAAGGGACCGGAATTGCTTACAATGTGGTTAGGCGAATCTGAAGCAAACGTACGAGAGTTGTTCGATCGTGCTCGTGGTGCAGCTCCATGCATTCTGTTCTTCGACGAAATTGATTCGATTGCACCAAAGAGAGGATCAGGTATGGGTTTCTTTTCGTAAGGTGTCTGAAAGTTTATTCGCTGCAAGATATAAGGCTTAAAGTTAGTTTTGTGCTTTTGTATTCTAAATTTGAGCCACAGAAAATACGTTATGCGAATTCAAAACAAGTTATCTTCTTATGTTGTGGTAGTAATATGATTTAAAAGACGTTCACTTGGAAACTGTTTTCAGGTGACTCGGGCGGAGCCACGGATCGGATTATCAACCAGCTCCTAACTGAACTCGATGGCATTGGTCAAAAGAAAAACGTTTTCATCATTGGTGCAACAAATAGGTATGCTCACATAGAACATACAAAGCTGTTTGTAAGGGAAAAGGGAGGGGAGTAATAGGTTGTGTCGGCTCTCTCTCAATTTGCAATGCAACCTACATTTCCTGCAGAGATAGCATTGCAAATTGAGAGATCGTGGACACAACCTATAGCCGGCAGCGTTTTGTGACATACTGCTTGTAAAGGCAGTGTATCACAAAAAGCAACGGATATGGGTTGTTTCTGCGCCCTCTCTAATTAAAACGCTTTCTCTGAGACAAATTACACGCCGACCTACTTTTTCTGCCAAGAAAGCGTTGTAATTAGAGAACGCGCCGATGAACCGCAATATACTATGGGGTTTTCTCCGGGGGCTATCATGCCACACTGTTTTAAAAGAACTGACCTGTGTGTTGATGTGTGCAAATGTCACACATTGCTGTGTCCGAAGTATACCAGAAGATCGACTTCCAATCTTTGTTTTAGACCGGATTGTATGGACAACGCTATTCTCCGTCCCGGCCGACTAGATCAGTTGATCTTCCATTACCCGACAAGTTAGGACGTCTCCAAATTCTGAGAGTAGGCAACCTTGAAAATTTTATATTCCGTTAGGCTAACTTGGGAATCGATGTCAAAACCGGTGAGAACAAAAAAGAAATAATCGATCCGGACGTTGATCTTGAATTTCTTGCCGAGTTCTCCAACGGCTACTCTGGTGCCGATCTAGCTGATATTTGTAGCAGGTACGTGAACATTTAAATATTCGGCTTCACCAGGTAATTAGAGCGGTGAAGTGTGCCATAAGTGAAGAAATGGAAACAGGGAGGGAAGTTGTTCGCCTTACCCGTGCACACTTTGAAGCTGTCATGATGGATGCAAGGATGTCAGTGAAAGAGGAAGACATTCGCAGGTACAAGGTCCTTCAAGTATAGCTAATAACATTTTAGATTTGAAATAATGGTTAACACTTACACCAGAAAGGAGAGTGCGACGGTTTTCAAATTTCCGGAGGCTGATTCTTCTGCTCAAAATGGATATCATATGGGACCGGAGAGTGAAGACGAATACAGCTGAGGTTTCTCATTAGTGAAGAGACTTATTATGATATGTTCCTTTCACAATAAAGTTATTGAGACACGATATCTGAGAATAAAAAAACTGTATGGTCATCAGAAAACTGTTCTAGATCTAAATTTTAAACTGAATGCAAAGGTGCAGATAAAAATAGCCGATTGTTAACTTAAAGCTGTGAAAAAACGATTTTCCGTAAATAAATTGTATATTAGGTTTAAATAGCAGTGCACGAAAAGAATTTAGGGGAACGACACTATACATCCACGTTTACAAAGTTTATAATGCAATATGTAAAGTTTCGAGAAGGTTTGCATAATCAAACACATCGATTGTCTGCTATTGTTGCCTGCTGAAGATGTCGTCGCGGCGCACAATTTAGCCAAAAAAATTTTTTTTTTAAAAACCATATTTTTAAAAAATATCGAAAAATTATATATGGAGTAAAATTACCAGAAAACTATAATGG
>LNBV01001526.1:0-15116 GCA_001513535.1 Oscheius sp. TEL-2014 | reverse complement strand
CGCCGTTTGGTTAAAATATATAAAAAACAAGAGATAAAAGTTTTTACAGTAGCTCCATTTGTGGTGTTTGCGCAGAAGAAAAGTATTCACCATTAGGAAAACGGCGCACAAGTTGACAAGCGCTGTGACAGATGTAAAACTCTTTTTCGACTTACGTTACTATTCCGGAAAGCGTTTTCCTTAAAATCCGATAACAAAGTTCATTTTCAGCCAGAATTTTCTCCCACCTCGGACGTCACAACCCCGATTTGACCCTTTTCTTGTATGCCTGACAGCGCATCTTCGAAGTTCAAAAATCTGAATAAAAACTTTTTGGCGTGGGCACCGCGCGCGTCATCATCGACTTTTGGTGGAGGTACTCATCATGGATTCGTGAGACATACCGAGAAACCAGCGCAGGTGTGAATCATTCAGCTGCAATCTGCGACGCAGGCTTGCTACGGTAACAATCGCGTGCCCTAGCCAAGGGGGCGATCACGTACTTCCTCAGGTAAAAAGGGAGATCATTAAGGTGAAAATGCAAAGAGCGGTCAGGAATGTGAAAAGGTCGCACGTCACGAGTAGGGTCAGTTTTCTGTTTATACAGCTTGTTACAACTTCTTTCGGATCTTTTTCTGACAGAATTTAACAAAAACATTTCCGTTTCTAAATGAATACTAACTAAACATTTTGTGAGCCAGAGTGATCACAAATGCATATAGATTTGTTACAGAGTACCATACAGATCAGCGCTATTGGACTGTGAATGACAAAAAAATTAAGTATCATTTCGAAGAAACTATCAAACTTGAAGTGGCGCAACTGTAAAATCATCGTATTGGAGTTTTAAGCTTTATTCCTTCTTTTGAGTTGCTCGTGTACGCCTTGTATCATACATATGAACACTTTTCTAATACTTGTTTCTCTTAATTAATATTGTCGCTTGATTATTGGTCTCTCTTAGAGTTTTGATCGTTTTCTACTCTTTGTTTCTTGTTTTTCGACCACAGGTGACTTATTGTTTCAGACTTAAGATATTGCATAATTTTATCCCAATGCGAAGCATTCCCTTCTACTCGCCATAAACATGCAAATCTAAGCATCTAGGTCAAATGCGTGCATATCCGCCATTGACATTCGTACTTGGGGAAACAATTGAAGTTGGTGTAGCAATAAACTTTAGGAGAACATCTTCCGGAAGTGTACTTCGGTTAGATACAGGCTCACTGTCATCATTCTACTAGAACTATTCAAGTTAATGACGTGTAAACAATTTCCAATTCTATGCATTTGTCGAGACATCTTACATTCTGTAGTGAATCCTTTTCAGCCATCTGGTATTAGACAAAAATGTTAAGATATGAAACATTAAAAAGTAGAATTCTAATAAAAGAGTTTCAATAATGTTTCATAATTAAGGGCTGAAAGTGTATATGGGTCTTAACAGACAAAATACTAACGGATGAATGTAGAAAATGTGCCAATGAATTTGAGAGTAGCTATTGGTTAGGATATTTTGTGACTTTTTTGTACTAAATCCGGAAATGAATATCGGTGAACAGCAGACCAATATGTCATTGTCGTCTAATTAGAATTCTTGGCTTCATGATATCGTTGTTGAAGACTCCTGGTTCAACTTACCACATTTTTCAATAAAACCACAAAACATTGCAAAAGTGAAACAAACATAGCATTTTCTTTGGTTAGAGTAAAAAATCACCAATCCAATTAATACCTTATGTTAGATACAAATATTTTAATTATGGTTTTACTCTGAAAGTTGTTTCATTGGTTTCACTGCACAGTGAAGCTATCATAATCACTAGTTCAATTTATGTTGACAACATAACACAACAACAGTCGAAATTGTCTCGTTAGTACTACTTCAGGTGCAAATACGCGCGCAGATTACACCAATATGCTGCTATTCAAACTTCGACAATCACTACTAATTTGGCACACGAGTTTATAAATTAGCAAAGTAGTACGCTGCGAGGATCGGCGGGTATAAAAATATCTTTTGCACACGAATTAGATAGAATTGGCTGATTTTTGAAAAACCATTTCAAATTCTCATAAAACCAAGTGAAGGGATATTTAGAGGTTTTCAACTAGTAAATTATCACGAAAACTAAGTTTGCCTATAAAACTCAAACAATGGTTTTGAAAAAAAAGTCCATTAGCTTGACCATTGCAGGTTGGGGTCGCCAGACTGAAATCATGCGCTGATTGCGGAATAATGCAAAGCATGCTCTCTCGGCGACTAATTAGACTATGAATGTCTCATACCAACAGAGGATTACCGGGACCTTCTAATTTGATTGGCACGAATCCATTCGGGCAATAGCTACATATAATTATCATTATCCCAGATAAAAAAGACCATTTATTGCAGAAACTACACTGTAAATAAATAAACTCTGTCAAACAATGTACAGAAGGACTGGAATGTACGGCTGACTACACAAATCTCTTAATATTATTACATAGACTTTTGTATAAAGACCAGATACGGGGGGCTACCAGCAGCGCGGCACAACAAACGATTGACAAGTGATCACAAGTGAATTGTTAGAAAAAACAACCTACTACCTACAAAACGATACAAACAATAATACTGATTTTGGGATACATCCGGGATCTAAAAGGAAAAAATGACTAGAATCCGTTACACCGTGAGCGAAAAACTCGGAAAGCACTAACGGATCATCAGTTGAGCTACAAATGTGGCACGTGCAGGCTAGATGTTCAAGGTATAGACAGATGGAAGCGTGCGGAACTTGAGGCTGGCGTCAGCTCCACAAGAGAAGAGACGCATGTGCTGATCAATGTACAGTTGCTGAACTCCTTGCACAGATTGGCTCACTAAAAACCCGCAAGTAATTAATCGCAAACTGAAAATGATACAACCTTGTCTGAAGGAAAATCCTCCACGTGCAGTGTGTTCTCCGGCCAATGCGTACATGAGTTGAGGATTTCCATCCGCAGACCAAATCTGAAAGTCACTTTTTATCTGAATCATCCCATGAACCACAAACCTTGATGTCTCCTTCACTCGAGCCAGCAACAATCAAATCTTGAGACAAATCGGTGACTAGACTTTTGACCACTTGGTTCGATTCAAAGGCCTTCACAGTTGCTCGCAGCTGACGCTGTCGGACATCCCAAAGGCAAATGTCTCCATGGCGACCTCCCGAAACAATGGTCTAGAAAATACTGTAATATTAAACTTCCAAGTACAGTACCTGGTGGGTGGGAAGGTACATGGCGCAGGTGGCTCCCTCGTTGTGTGCGACCCAGGAGTGAACGAGTGCTCTGTTCTGGGGGAGAAGCGTATCCCAAAGTCCTAGATTGTACTCCCCAGTCGAAGCACCAGCGGTTATCAAAACGGAGGAGCTGTGGCCCAAGAATCGTACATCCGTTGCTGATTTGTTATGACAACGGTGACTCTGAAACAACAAATCATGAGGATATGACACAAAAACTTACAAAGAATGGTTTCTTCTGCTCCGTAGCTTGACTGGCCTGCCACATGCACAGCATTCCATCTCCATCTACCGCGGCGAATTTGTTTCCATTGCACGAGAAGGTGATCTTTGAGACCTTGGCAAACTGTCCAGCAACTCTAGCTGTGTACACAGCTTGTCTAGCTCCCCACTCCCAGACACGGATCGAACCATCCGTTGATCCAGTCACATCTAAAGTACACAAGTTTGAGTAACAGAATGAAAACTAACAGTAAGGCTGGGTTGGGTGGGAGTCGATTCGCCGGATTCCGTTGACTCCGGTCCTCTTGAGCAGCTAAAAAAAATTATTTTTGCACAATAACTCCCAGTAGAACATGCTTTAAAAACAGACTACAAACATGCATTGACCAAAAGTACTTCACAACGGTTAATCACCTTTTGAAGACCACATCTACTGCGGTCAACAATCCATGGAGTTAATTGCTAATTGTTTTGTTTAAAAGTGATCTTGAAAAACCAACCATCGAAACCTGCTTTCCTCCCTGGTTGCTTTCGGTGAGAAGTTGATAGTCATCGTTATCACGTAGAGTATCCTTCTTCATCGCCAGGAGCTGCATCTATAATTAAATACGTTGAATACACCAAAAAAGAACACTCACATCCAAATCTGTACGATTATACAGCCAAGACGTCGGGTTCTCCTTGTCGTCAAAGATAGAAGATATGTTCATTTCCTGGAGCTCCCTTCCATTCGAAACCACAATCAGACCAGACTTTTGCTAAACATTCAAACTAAACACCAAAACGTTCTTTACAAACCTGGTTGCATGCAAAAGCGACAATGGGTTCACTATCCTTCTGAATGATCTTGAATGCTTCAGGCATGCTCTGATTCTCGATATTGCCAGCAAGAGTGTCGTTGCGGCCATTCACAGTCTCCTGAAACACGGCGTTAAAAACGTTAACCTGACAAGTGGTACCTGTTGACCCTGGGAGGAATAGATGTGCAGGATGAAAAGATTCTGCAGATGGTTTTCCCTTACAAGGAAAGCCCACAGGCGCTTAATCGGCAAAATCCGAGAATCGTCTGACTCAAACGGAGTATTTCCCTTCTCCAGCAACGATGCGTACTTCCTGAAATCATGCCTAAGACCAGTTTAAACAAAAATTCTACCTAGCCGTTGGTGCCATATGTGCATCAGTGAAATCAAGCGACGTATTCGGAATGATGTCAACGGGGCAGCCTCCAGGGAAGGATCGAAGAGACTGGCGAATCTACAACACAACGTATTTACAATAACGTTTTCCGTTCTACCTGGGATGACCAGTTGGCAAGAAGACGCAAAACGGCATCCAACCGAGGAGCCACACTAGGAATGTCTAAAACGAGTGAGTTTAAAAAAAACTATTTCAAAGTACCTGTGATGTCAAATCCAGCCAAAGTCAAGAACTGCTTCAGTTTGAACATCTGTTGCTCGACAAGAGCAAGTCTCATCAGCAGCCAGGCGTAGGATGAAATCTGTGCTGCTTCACACCTAAATTCCAGAACTCATAGTAAAGACGTGACAGGTGACAAATACCTCTCTTCCTCCTCGTCGAAGCTGTTTTGAGAAACATCGTCCGATTCGTCGTCAGAATCAAAATCGACACCTAGCTTTTCACTTGAATCAATTTGCGGCTAAAAGAGTCATTTGTGTTGTTAATCATGAAGACATACCTTCTCAGCAAACATCTGCACAATGTTCTTCTGCGGAGGAACCCAACGGAGAACAGTCTGTTCAGACACACGTTCACCAGTAACTTGAGCGTTTACTGCAGCAGCACCCAACAGCTGAAACTCTGGGATACAAAGAAACATGGCAAAATCTAACCTTGGTTTGGAACTTGGAGCGAATCGCATCATTGCCGATTTTCGGGCTTCCGGCAACTTCCTCATTTTCGGATGGGCGAGGAGCGGCGGGTCCTAAAACGATCAGTTCAGAATGCTCACGGAAAACATACTTGGTGGCCGTGTAGGTGGAGCCGATTTCATCTTTTTATGACCTCCTCCACCAAAGATCAAGCCAAACCGAGACTCGTTGATATCATGAGAAGCCAGTCTGTAGAGCCAGCGAGCATCATGGGCAGCAACAGCGAAACAGAACAAGGACATGACTATAGACACATAGCACTCCGCAAGCAGGATGCGAAGATGCGGTCCATCGTCATCCTTTTCACGACCCATGAGAGCAACCTTAATCGAACACTTCACATGATTTGTTGAAAAACTTACCAAATTGTCCAATCCCGGCCACTTGTTGGGATTCGTCGTTATCCTGATGTCTTCACAAGTGCTTGCAAAACGAGATCTTCTTGTGAGTGCGCTATAAAATTACTCCTTATCTGTTAAGAACAAGTAACCAACCCCGCTTTGCCATCGTTCCTCAAGAAGTGTGGAATGTTGAAGTGATCCACATCACAGAGGGACTGGTAAAGGCACGACGAAAGTCCTTGGCAGAGATTGTACAGAACGTATGCCTAAGCAACCAATTAGCCAAAATGTACCCAATTCCTACCTTTTGGAGATTGCTTTCTGGGGAAGGCACTGTCTTCAGGTTCGCAATCGACAACAGAAGATCATGACATTGATTTTCGATAAACGACAGCGGTGAAGAAACAAACATCTTGGTGGATGACACCGAAGCCTCCAAGAGAGGGAACGAATTGATATCGGGGACTGCTTCTAAAAATGGCATCAGTAGGAAGCTGCAATCATACTCACCGCTCAAGTGTTGTATTCCACTGTCCTTCTGAATCTCCAGGAGCAACAGAAGTAGCTCCATCAGGGCTGAGGTCAGACGATGGTTGTGGCCACAGTGCAAGGCACAGTAGGATGTGAACGATCGCAGGAGCTTTTGATTCGAAGCGAGCCATTTCCTTCGCCGAGAAGCGATTTTTAGCCTGTTCACCATTTCAGCATGATCACTCTTCAGTGCATCGTAGAGGGACTGCGAGTTGCTGCAAAAGGAAAAATGAAGAGACGTGACAAAAGTATTTGAAGCGGAACATCGATCTACGGCAATTTTGACTGACTAATTCCATTTGCAATACCATTACACAAACAGGGTTTCGCAAAGCCAATTTAAGCGTATAAACCTATAGATTGGTGACACCGGTCGAACAGACCGGCGGAGCACAGGGAAAAATCTGAAACTTTTAGAGACAAGAGTGCCTCAGAACGCGACTAAACCCACCCTGACGCTGCAAAGGCTTCAACATCTTCCTCAAACTCGTCTGTCTCGGTGTTCGATCGGTAATCGCACATTGACTTCAGAACTTCAACCTCCTTCTCCAACCAAGTGAACAACTAAAACAGTTTATTTAGATACAACTGTTTTAAAACACACCTGATAGCGCAGCTGTCCTCCGTCCACTTCAAATCCACTGGCCAAGGTGGAAAGCTCTTCCGTCAAAATACGAAGCGATGCAACAAACTTCAGATGTTGAGCAATCACATCAACTGCACCAGTGAACGCCTCCAGCTAAAAATAAGTGTACAGATCCAAACGTTTCAACACTTACGGAATTTTGTCGACCGTTTTCAGTGATGTCATTGTCTGAAGGCAGTCGAATTTCTGGAGATGCAGGTGTTTCTCGTTTCTGCTCAATTTTCTCGCCAAACTCATCCAAATCTTCATCGTCATCGCTCCATCCGAGATCCAATTCATCTTCCTAAAAATTGAATTTTCACCATAAAATGAACATTCCTACCTTGACAACGTTCGTTGGTTGACTCCAATCGGCATCTTCTGCCTTGGCAATAGGGGCGGGAGCAGACTTCGAACCATCTACCCCACCGAGGAGTATCCGCAGGGCATCGTCATTGTCCTTGACCATTAGCATGTTCTTGGGAAGTCGGCTGAGAACTTCCAAGGCCAACATCGGGCACCCTCTGGCCATATGCTCTGCAGCTGTCCGGAAGAACAATCTGAAAACATAAATAGTGAAAACAAAAATTTTAACAAGATACCTTCTTTCAGGAGGAGTAACCAGAGCCTCGAGCTGCTTACCCAGGGCAATGAACTTCTCGGTCGAGCCAACCTGAAAACGACATCTATATTGTTTCACCCAGGAATATTCACCTGAGCACCGGCGTCTGTGATCCGTTGCCTAACTACCAGTGGATGTCTGCGCAGGAAGGAGTAGAAGTTGAAGATATCAGACAAGCAAGTGTTCGAGCTTGTACTGAGACGATCAGTCTGAGCCTCTTCAACGAGGGTGTGAGCAGCACGGGTGTAGTCCTTCAGATACCAGTAAGCCATAGATCGCTCGAATGCATCCCTGAACAGCACAATAGCCTGCTTAAAATAAATCGAGGAAACCTTTTGCCATCGTGTCCTAGTCCAAAGTCTTCCTCCACCTTTCCACGAGAAGCTTCGAAATCATCAGGTGAAACTCCAAGAACTTCTCTGCAGAGAATTTCCCTCAGCACGGTTTGCTGGGACTCCATGTCTGTTTCATGCAGTCGTACCACAACCATTGCCAGTTGTAGATCATTGCAGTTACGAAGAATAGTCTAAACCAAAGGATTGAATTGAAAAGGCTTTGAAGATCTACCTGAACTGCGTCCTTCAAACTTCCACTCAGAAGGAAGAATGCCGCTGCGTGTTGGAATCGCTGTTTGCTCATCAGGACAAAGGCATTCTTGGCTGCAACCTTCCTCCAATGCTCATTACTAAAGTCGTTGCTGAAGAAGTCGGCCATCATCTGATTGCGAGAAGTCTGAAACAAAGAGATTATAGAGTGTTAATGAACATCTCACCTTAAACAGATGAGTGAGCACGTTCTTTTTCTTCATAGCGAGGTAGAAGAGCGAAGCATCCATCGGATCTTGATTTTGCTGGAACGCGGCTTTAGCCAGCTTCTCAATGCAGATGCGAAGACTGGCGGTGTTCTTCAGCCACCAGGCAACACCCAGATTGCGGAAGTCATCCCACGAAGGGTTGGCCTTCTGCATGAAAGGAACCGCATTCAACAACTCCGTCTCAGTCTCCGAATGCTGAGCCCAAATGATGTTGGCTGATGACAAGCCGTGCTTCTTCAATTCCACTCTCTGCTTCGGAGGCAGGCAAAGGAGAAGGTACTCGTGTTGCTTCATGGACATCAGGAAGCGCAGTCCACATTCGTCCACTGTCTCAACTCCTGCTGCCGCTGTAGCATATCCACCTGCCGCCGATTCACCCAGCACTGACTGTACCACTGGTTGCATCGCTACAAAAAGTTATTTCCGCCTGTCCATCCAAAGGACATACCTGCATTCGCTTGGGCCAATTTGTCCATGACGTCACTGGAGAAGTGACTGAGCGTATCCGCGATAGCTAGAAGATGCATCTGATCAACACTGGACAGTCCAGGAAGATGAGTGTGAGTTAACAACTCCGTCAGTGCTCTGAAAGACAAAGGGTAGGTGTGTTCCAAAAACAGATTTACCTGTTGTGCTTAGCCGTGAACGCAACAGACACGACATGCTCGGTTTTGCCAATGTCACTCGTCCCAGACAGATTACGAGAACGGCCGCCCACACTGTCACTGTCCTTCAGCATCTCATCCAAATCATTATCATCCAAGTTGTTTGACTCGAACAACGAATCGTAGCCAGGTGTCTGAACATTTCAACGTTAACCCGCTCTTCAACAAATAAACCAACCCCTCCAAATGCTTCGGCCTTTTCTCCTGCCTCGAAGGAATTCGCGTCATCGGCTGATATAAGAGCGAACAGCGGCAGAGGTGCGATATCATCAATCTCGTTATAGTCAGGAGAATCTTCTTCAAGATTGATTGACCGCGGCTGAAGTGGAGAGGTTATAGAAACACTATTAATTTACCTGGTCAATGCCGAACATTGGCTCGTCGTCCACGGTGGACATCCTCCTAAGCGATGCTGCACGAGAGAGGGGATTGTGTACTGACACTTGGTGTTGCTAAAAAAGTTATTTCAGCTTATACAAGAGTGGACAAACCTTTAGTGCGTTGAGAACATGCAACAAGATGGCCTTCACCCTCTTTGTCTTTCCAGCATTCAGAAGAACGATCAACTGCTTGGGGTGGTATTGAGGCAGAATCGGAGAAGACAGGCGTGCAGCTTCGAACAGACCCTCGCCGGATATGGCTTCAAGGACAGCGTGAGGAGTGGCTTCCTTCTGTTGATGCGTCCTAGATTGTACATTATAACCGCCAAACCAAACACCCACTTGTTCATCAAGTCGATCCGAAGCCGACTTTTGCTTGTGATCAGCTCCTTCTTCTTGTGCAGTTGGTCAAGCATAGAGTAGGACGTTGAGATAGTGACTGTTGGTGTTTGGGCGCTGCCACGCCTAAAACACTATCATTATGGAAACAATAATAAGACCTACTTGGCCAAATGATTCTCGGGTTTCTCCTTAGATTCCGTGTTCGGTTGAAGATTCCACTGATTGTAGACACGCATCTCACTGTGCATTCCAACAACCAACAGTCCATCGCGAGCCCAAGAAAGTGTGGTAGGTATCGGCGGGAGACCATCAGCCGACTCAAGAGCAAGAACTCTTGTACAAACCCATTTGGTCTGAACGTGCGAGATAATAACTGAACTGTTTTTAAACAAACCAGGGTGCTGTTTTGATGGTGGTGACCAACGAACGATGACATTTTGCGGAGCGATGGACGGCGAAGTGTTGTCTCGCTCTCCTTCATCAGAATCACATTTTGCTGGGCAGGATCGTGAGAAACCTGATTCCAAGATAAAATGAGTTCCAACAAACTAACATACCTGGGTGTATAGGTAAACCTTCGCAGCGACACCGGCAGTCAAAATGTGAGCACCATCCTCAGTGGAAACCCAATCAAGGCGAATCTTGTCAGATAGGGTCACTGAAAGGCAATTTAGAGAAACAGTGTATAGGGCTTACGGTTTGAGGCGTCCAGCTTGATCTTGGTGGGTCGGGCCATGGCACGGAGCAAATCTTCGGATGGTCCAGATCCCAACCCTGCAAAATAGAAATATTCACAGAACTTTTCATCCGGATCTAACACTTTCAGTGTTTCAATCCGAATGACAAAATCTGATTTAACCGATTTTAAGCGATTGGATACGTCAAAACTAAAGAAACATAAATGACAGTTCGTGCAAAGCTTTGGAGAACTCGCGGCGCAAAACGAATCCATGCGGAAATCCACCGCTAGACCACACCACGTAATAGTTTTTGAAATCGGGCGAGAATTAAATCCGTACGGGAAGTTAACGACAGGTCTTGACTGGATCCGGTGTGCGGCGTGTTCGAATAGAGCGGCGTCCTCCTGAAAACCGAAGTAACTCTAAATTGGTAAACAACTAACCCAGTGTTCGGGATGTGAATATCCCGGATGTTCAACGTATCCTCTCTCATCCACTCGACTCCTCCAGAAGATTCGCATTCAAACACTCCGATTTCAACCTATGAAACCCATCATCAAAGTACAAACGTTTCCCAAACCTCTGCAGCATTGGCCAAAACTGCTCCTCCACGGGGATCATATGCACAGGCAATCCTTCCACTATGCGCAGCAGAAACAGAATAGATAGATCCTTCCACTTCCAAGTTACTGGCACGCCCGTCGCCAACCATGTTCCACTCGCTCCAAGTGTACTTGTCATTGCTGTCCGTAGTAGAAGGCGCGCATCTCCAGAATCGAACAACATCATCTAAAGCCATGCTAAAACAAACGCGCGTTGGAAAAACCTAACCTGTATCACTTGTCATCAGCACATACGGAGCCTGGCAAGCAGGGTAGATGGTCGACGATGGAAGATGACCAGCAGCCGGTGCAGCAGACACCAACTGCAACATTAGATTCAGGCTAATAGTTGACAAAACACCTACCCGGCATCCAGAAGGAAGAGGAATTTTCTGCTTGCAAACGAGTTCCGATTGGAAATGAAGTTTGGCGACTGAGTGTGCAAGAGGGCTAGCCGGTCTCATGAACCCCTTTTCATCTGGTAGATCTTCGATATCTAAACACCATCTATCAACAGAAAAAGAGTTGCCCTACCGTAGTGAGGAATCGGCTGCGGCTGTTGAGATGATATGACCAGTGAGTACATGAGAAAGCTAAGAGAAAATTGTCCAAGAAAATAAAAGTGAGTCTAACCTATCACAATCTTCTTCCTTCTCCACTACGACGACAAAGAACCGATCCCGGAAGGTACTGGCCTCACTGCGATCCACAACTACTCCCAATCGTGAGTGACTTTCATCGTGCAGTCCCCCCTCGTCTTCCTCGACAACCAAGCGTTCATTGAAAACATGCAGTAGTAGAATGCTCTGATCAGCCTAAACAACAGTTGTTCACCATCGTAAGGAAAACCCACGTTGACAACATTCTTGATCTTTCCCAGCTCGAGGACACATCCAGGCTTGGCTGTCGATTGGGTGGAGACAACTTTGAACTGCTGCAGAAGTCCATTTGGGGCACGTCTGGGGGAAGGTGACAGAGAACGACGAGACACGCTAGAAACTTGTCTATACAAAAAAAGAAACCAAACATACTTGTCATCGTCGTGATGTGAAACCTTATTCGATTCATAGATCTCAGATAACAGCCCACGGGCATCGATCACAGCCTGAATTTCCAAATCATTGCAACAAGAAAACATTCAAACCTGATATATGACAAGATCAGAGCCATCACTGGAGATGAAGCAGGATGAAGGTGAATTGCAAACGGTTCCTAAGGTGCAGCTGAAAGAACCATTGGAAGGTTTGTTGTTATCTTATCCCACCTGGGAAGAATCGTAGGAATCCAACTCAGAGAACTAAATGCACGGCGAGAAGGATTGGCAAAACGAGCCAGTTCCATGACTCCGCCACTTTTGCAAAGGGGGCCAACTGGCGAAATTTTCCACAGAATTACTTCAGACAATGACGTCAACTGAAACAATATAGTCAAATAAAAAGAAAAAAAAAGTTTCGCACCGAGGGAATTTCCTTGGAGTGGCTCGATCGAAACTGGGATGTAGTAAGCAGCAGCGGGAGCACTGGGTGGGCGACGACCTGAATACAGTAATGAGTGGTAAAATAAAATAAATCTGACCTGTTTAATCTGAAACCGATGACCGCACATGCGAGATATATGCGTGATATTAAGGATGGTCGTAAAGTTACTGTTTTCCTCCATCGCCATATGCCACAAGTTCAATGACCCGTTTTCGTGGTTGGTCAGCACATGAACAGTATTCGTGGGATTTGTGAAGCCGGCCTTTTCAGCAATTCTCTCACAGGCTATAATAAAAAATGTATAATATGATGAATAAAACAACTTACAAAGATCACGGTGTTCGGATTCGTGCCGCAGAATATCAACGTAGATGGGCTCATGTGGATTGAAGGTGTTGAGGGTGGGATGGAGCGAGGACGCATCGGTAATGGGAAATGCACCTAGAATTATCAACTAATTTAAAATGACAAGATACTCAAACCGGGAAACCGTGAAGTGAAGGAAATAACAGGCTGTCTGTGAACATCATCAAGCCATTCGACTGTCCAAACCAAGAGGCTTCCGTCCACAGGGTGAATTGTAAACAGAATGTCGTTGGTTTTGCTCCATTGACGAAGCAGAATCTCCAACTTAACATCAAGGATGTCCTTAGACGACGGCGACTCCTAAATCCATTTATAAAAACGAAACTTAATTACCCACCGAACAAACACTTCCACCAAATGCACTCAACGGTCGTTCAGGCCTATCGCCGTTCGGAGTAATGGGCACAGAGACGGAGATCTCCTCCGGTTCTTGATCTGCAGGGCTCAGCGCCGCTGAACCTACGCCTAATTAAGAGTTAAGAAAACATGTTATAACATACCTGTCGTCACTACTCTACTGCCAGTATCGCCATCCGAGAGAATCGTCTCCGCCAAAAGACGTTCTGCACCCAGGCTGAACACTAATTCCTTGTTGTTTAGCCAGTGAACACAGAAGGGTTTCTTGAGCATGCTGCCGGTATCCATTGAAGGCACCAACAGACAATCTGAAAACGAGTATTATTAGAATCTACCGTAGGCTAGAAATGGGCCACTGCTGTTTCAAAGAAGCAAGTGGTGGGGAAACTCACCGGTCTCTGCATTTATAGTACTAGCCAGGTGGAACTGCACGTGATTGGAGGAATTATTGTGAACCGAGTGGAGATCTGACATCGAAGGGGTCCGCCCGATTTGTGCTCTCAACCCAAGACCATGCTCCTTCTCTTCTCCTTTTCGCTTCTTCTCAGATCTAAAATACATCATGATTATGACAATGGGCGGCAAACATACACTAGGCCACGGAGTTTGGTCATGATCTTCTTTCTCGCCGTCTTCACCTTCATGTGCTTGCCGAAAAACCTTCGCGGTTTGTTGTATTCCCAGGCTGGTTCGCCTAAAACTCCAATCATATGGTACACCAAAATACGATACCTCCGTCTCCAGTTATGTCGATTACAGCAAGTTCGGCTGGTGGCGTCTCTTTCCACACGCGGGAAGTGTTATCCTCACACCAGGTGATGATGGCCGCAGAGATTCCTTTCCGTGGCATATATCGGCCAGTGCGCCTCCATTCAAATCCTCGAACCGGTGCAGGATGGTGCAATGTCACAAACTCAAAGTTCAATTGGTCTCTGTCATCGATATCTGAAGAACAAAGGTCACCATACATAGATCCGAAACCTTACCGTTGACCTCTTGGTAGTAAACCTTCACCACAAAGCCATTCTCGGCAGCTACAGCAAAAAATGCACCATCCGGAGAGTACTTGATGTATTTGGGGACATAGGAGAGAGTGGTGCTCCAGACAAGATCCCAAGAGCAAGCAATCTTCAACTGATCCTAAAAACTTAAATTTAAAAAAAAAGGTAAAAGAGGAATATAACCTCTTCGGCTATGCAGAACATAACACCTTGCGATGAGGCGGGTCTAGCGATCAGTCCGGATACACTTCGGTGTTGATACAAAACTAGCTCATTATTAATCACAACTAGCATGCGCAAGCCTGAAAATTACATTTAATAAAATAAAAACAGAAAGATCGTACCATCCATATTCCAGAGAACAATATTTACAAGCCCCTTGACTGTAAAGCACTGTGTTTCGATCCATTTGTACGAGAACTGCTGAAAATGATAAATAAATAGTAAATACAACACACAAACCGTGTCCGTATCGCCTTTATTCTCAGGAGTGACATTTGTAGGCTCAAATACTCGGATAATATCACCGTAGGTGGCGGCAATCTGAATAAAATAATAAATTAACACAAAAAACTATGATTCACCTTTCCGGAATCCGGACAACAGCTGACACTGGTCACAAGTTGTTCTGTATGATGTGAACATCCGGGGATTATTTGAACACGAGCGAAATCCGAACCAAGAATTACTACATCAGATCCCACAGCGCAAACCTAAACGAACAATTAATTTAAACCATTTAATACAGAAACTCACAGTAAATGTGATTCCTTCGACGTTACCGATAGCGTAGACATTCTCCCCTTTATTGAGCGCACCAGTTACGACTTGGTGCACGCTCATTGAAGAGCTCTGGAAATATTATATAAATAAACAAAAAAAGACAATAAAATTGAGAAACCAATGAGAAAGATAAGCAAATGCGCACGTGTTCTAAATAATAGACGTTTCAGAAG